>KN486497.1:44309-65180 GCA_000787095.1 Periophthalmodon schlosseri
GCATCGATGTGGAGGAATTTCAAAACTGCAGGAATGGCTTTAGAAGAGAGCACATATTTGGTGTAATTATCTGGAATCAGGAAATGACGACCAGACTCGGATAAAAGACAAAGAGGGGCATTGTCCATGTGCTGACTCCCTATAAGTCAATTTTATTACTTCTATTTTTTACTAAATCTAGGCCCTATGATTTATATTAACGATGTGAAATTGGTGTTTGTAATTGCATTTATTTGTCGTATTGGCAGTGATAGTACAGCTTTGTTGAGCTTATAGTAAAGAAACAAAATCAGGGAGGCATAAAGACAAGTAGTCAATATAACAATTATTTCAGACTGTAAAAACATACCTAACACTAACAATAGAAGATCATTATACTGTCTATTATAGTTTTATATACAGTTACTGTACTCTTTGGGTGTGAGTGAGTTGTGTCTGAAAGCCAGGGCATCCGATTTAAAACCAATGCATGTCATGAGGCAGGTGCTTCTCTGTCAACAAAGGCTTGAAAGTAGATTTGGTTCACCAGAGAAATTACAAAAAAACAGCTAGAACTTTCTAAAAAATATACCTTTTATTATTAGTGTAACGATACTAGTATAAAAAGGTGAATACATCAGTAGACATATTTAATACTTTTTCTGATCTGTGCATTAGATGTATTAAACGTCCCACTTTGACCTGTGAAAAGGCCCATTCATTTTGGCCACATGACCTGAATTCACTGTACAACTGTAAATCTGTGTTTTTAAACCCGGGCCGCTCTGCTCTTAATCTGCACTAATCTTAATCTATATGAAGAACTATTTATAGCTAGGGGCATCTGTGCACTATGTAGTCTGCTATGTACCAATAAACTGTCCCTGGATTAAAATCAGAAACTTTTGATATATATATGTAGTCTGCTATCACAAATTCATATATGGATTTGCCTTATCTTAAACTGATCTACGACCAGTGGTGGATGAAGTACTTAATTTTGTTACTTAAGTGAAAGTACAGATACAGAGGTAAAAAGTTACACAAGTACAAGTACAAGTAAAAGTATCACATGAAAAAAATCTACTTAAGGTAAAAGTATTTAAGTACCTGTTTCAAAATGTACTTTAAGAGTAAAAAGGAAAAGTTTAAGTACCGTTTTCAAATGTACTTTAAGAGTAAAAAGGAAAAGTATTTCAATGTTGTTAATTTGTTAAAGTGTTAAATGCAGTGATATTGATTAAAATGATACATATTTTGGTCAACAGTTGCAATGAGTATGAATTTTTTAATTTTTCTTATGAATTTTGTGTATTTATTTTTATTTGCTCAAAGTTGTCAGTCAGGATGTTACCACGAACATGGTAAAAATAACCCCTCAAATCATATGAAATGTACTTTTTACTTTTCAGTCCTGTTCAAAAATGTATTGGAGTAGAAAGTATAGATATCGGCTCTCAAATGTAGTAAAGTAAAAGTAAAAAGTACCCACTGTAAAATGTACTCAAGTAAAGTCCAAGATACCTAAAAATTCTGCTTAAGTACAGTACTTTACTACGTGTGCTTTGTTACTCAGTATGTAGCCAACTCTACCTTGTGTCTGTCTGCTCGGTCAAATAGGATCAATTTGTTACTATTACTGTTACTGCTACTATACCATTATGTAGTTTTAATTGTGTGCCTTAGTATTTAGAGCAGTGTGTGTTCCCCATCTGTTCTGTTTACTCAATTGTGACACAGGTCTAAAAACTTAATCAGGTTGAAAAATGTTAATGCAATGCCAAATGAAAACAAGTCTGCTTGTGAAATGTGCTGTTATATAATTACAACTGGGCCCACAGTGCGAGGTTTAATTGAGTAGTGAGTGAGTCTTTAAGTATTGATCTGACCTCGTGGCACCTCTGAAATTAAACAGTCGATTTGATTGTAACTGGAGTGGACTATTAGTCAGTCAATGCTTGTGTTGCCCTGCGCTGCAAAGCAAAATACAAACACGCTTTGTCCATCCACTTTCCTCTGACTAAAGCTTGAATATATCTCTAACTTTTAATTTTTTCCAGGCCAAAACACTTCGAAAGTTGATTCAGCAGACATTCAAACAAGTGGCCAACCTCAATGACGAGCAGTGCATAATGAGGTTTTTGGAGATCCTGGCTCCAGTCTACCGCTATGACAAGGAGTGCTTTAAATGTGCCCTAGGGGTAAGATTTTGTCCCATGTGTGAAATAAAACAACCAAACTGTAGTGGTAGTGTGAGACTGCCCTCTTTTGGGACCTGCATGCTACTACAATTGCGTTTAACTTCAAACTGTGATAGCTATACACCTTTTTGAATATAAATATTTTCATCTTGTCTACAGTCCAGCTGGGTGATCCAGGTTGAGTTGGCTATTGGGCCAGAGGAAGGGATCAGCTACCTCACTGATAAGGGATCCACGGTGAGTAAGCTGGCTGCGGTTACGTGCGCACTCACTCGATTTTTGGTGTTAAGACTATTAAAATTACACATAAACGCAAAAACATCTGACTTCTTTCTGATCATGGTCCCTTGGATTACATCAGATTTTGCCTTTTACATGTCATTTAAATCATCTTAAAGGCTCAGAAATCAGATTATAATCAGATGTGAATATAGCCATTGTTTTTTATGCTCTGACCAACAAATTACTGTAGGAACTTATTGATAAGATCACAAAATAGTAAATGAATAGGGGCTTTTTATAGAAGACCTTAAAAACCTTTCTTTTACTCTCTTCAGCCGACCCATCTAGCCAACTTCAACCAGGTGCAGTCGATCCAGTACTCGTGTATGGAGGAGAAGGAGCGCAAAGGCATGCTCCAACTCAATGTGGCCGGAGCCGCAGAGGTATTGCAGCTTATGTTTCTTTTCATTTGTTTAATGTAAATAGATACTGTGTTTTTTTTTGTTTTGTTTTTTTTGTCAAAGACACAATCGGTTGTATTGTTTATAAGTATTTTATTCAGACATTTAAAAGATCTAGTGTAGTGCTGATAGAGTTAGAAGAGAAAAAATGTATCACCATTTTTTATCATATTGATCAATCCCAATTTTCGATTTGATTTTTTCTTATTATAACAAATATAAATTCCTTAATGATAAACTATACAAACTTTAATTCACTGCACAAAACTCACATGTCTTCCTCCAAGTTTAAACTCCAAACCACACGTTTATCCTGACAGAGGATAGGCTGAAGATCTCTCGATTAAAATGACCCAAGTTTGATGGTTGATGATTAGGAATTCCTGAATTTTGATCTGGATTAAAATCGGATTATTTGCACAGCACTAGGTGGCATGAACCTTTTCACCACACTGACATCATAAACACAGATCAAATGACTCAGTGAATACTTTTTATTCATCGTCGTACATTTTTCATACATTGTCAGTGTGTTTTAAAATTTAAATTCATGGCATTAATACCGTAGCTCCTATCACCTTTCCGTCTTACAGCCAGTCGGTAAACATACATGGATTCCTCATATTAGTGTGAGTTTTCGTCACCTCTTTGCCAGCCTCTACAATTCATTAAAGCTTTGGTCTCACTTTTGAGCACACATACTAGAGCATCATTCCCTCTGTTTTTGGGTTAGGGTTTGAGAGTTGTTCTTTTACAGACTAATCTTTGTATTTTGTGGATGTCTGCAGCCTCTCACGGTGACCACAGCCTCATTGACCACGGCCGAAAACCTGGCGGATTTGATCGATGGTTACTGCCGGCTCGTATCCATGGAAACACATTCCTTTATTGTCCGAGTCCAGAAAGGTAAGATGTCTAGATAATATTTAAAAAACACGCAAATTTAAAGGTCCTATATTACACAAAATTGACTCCTGTGAGCGTTTAGCCATGTTAGAATGTTGTTACCTCCTCAAAAACACACCTGGAGTTGTGTTTTGTTTCATTCACACTTGCTTGAGTAATCCTGCTTTATTAGTCTGTCTACATCTCCAAAGCTCAAAATGCTCTGTTCCACCTTGTGATATCAAGAAGTGGTAGTTTTCAAGTAAATAGCTATTTTTAGCCTCAATTTAACTGACACAGACAGAGACACTCTACAATCCACTAAAAATAACCTTAAGTTGATGCTTTTAGTTTAATATTTTTGTTTGGTGGAGCACTTCCTGTATTACCACGTGGAACAGAGTGTTTTCAGTTTGAGAGAAGAACTCAGCCTAAATATGCAGGGTCTGTGATGTTAAACATGTGTGAATGAAACAAAACACAACTTCAGGTATGTTTGTCACGAGGAAAGTGAATGAAAAAAACACAACTTCAGGTATGTTTGTCACGAGGAAACATAACATAGATCAGAAAATAGTGTAATATGGGCACTTTAAGTCAGAACAATGACAATATTTTGACATTTGTTCGGGTAAAACTAGTATGGTAAAATGAAAGTGTACTTACCTTAATAATAACTAACTAATAATAACTTTATATGTCATAATTATATATTTATATTGTTCTTAATAGATGATAAATTTGGATTTAAACTGTTGGCCAAGTGGGAGTGTGCCCAGGAAGAAATTTTAGTTTTTAGTATTTTACAGTTTGAAAATAATGACTCTGCAGTATGTTTCAGTTTTATACATGGGGTCAGGTAACCTCCATAAGTACATTGCACTGCATTGATTTACAATGTGTTTATCTTTTTGTCCTCTAGAGGGAGAGAGAGCTCTACCATCTATTCCTAAGTAAGTATACCTCATAAACTTTGCATAGTACTTATTTTTGAAATACGCCCACTCAGTACATTTAACACTTCCAAACATTCTGATCCAAACGCTTTTTTCGTTCTCATACTGTATTTAAATGAAGTAATGAACTAGCATTACTATTGCTTTCTTTTCAACCTAAATGCCTCACACCGCCTCTGCTTGTGGTCAAATAAGGAGATAAGTTTAGGAGCCAAATATTTTCCACTTTGGGTTGGTTTAAACACTCCTAGTCTCCTCCTACTCCTCCCTGTACTAGTGTGTTTTCTCTCTCTCGCTCTGTCCACTGTGAATGTAAAGAAACAGCGGAGCTGCGCTGACACAAGCAGAGACTACGGCAACAGTAGAGGGACAAATAACTTAACTTTTCCATTATTGACTTTTGTTTTAGGATCCATTGAAAAGTGTATGTTTTTAAAGCGTTTTGAATGACTAGGTTTTTACTAGTTGTTTGAATTATAGGTTGTCCAATAATGAGAAAAAGTTAGAAGCAGTCAGAAGTGGAGTGAGAGCGATTTCAGTTTCAGGTAAGTTGCGATTCAAACTGTATCTTTTGTTTAGTTGTTTTTTTTTCAGGCCACAAAATCTGCTTGCCTGTCTTTCCACTCCGACATGTGTTTCCTCTCATTGTCCCAGCTGCTATTGTTGTTTACTTCCTTACCTCATGTGTCCATCCATTCACCCTCTTCTCTCTCTCTGTCGTCTGATTGGTTGAAGATTTTGTGACATCGCCGCCTCCTAAGCCAACCAGGGCACGGCGTTTCCTCCTCCCCTTTGTCTTCTGTTCAGACTCTCCTCCCAATGGTATTGTCAGGGCTTCAGCAGAGGAGCATGTGCATGGACTTGTGATGTGGCAGATTCAAAACATTTCAAAACAAGAATGGAAAATACAAAATGCCTCACATCAATGAAAATATGAAATATTTTTTGGATTTCGCATAGAGATGTATAGGTGGGCTATATGTGTACTAATATTAGCAAGCCTGAGGCAATTTAAGTTTTACAATTCAGTTTCCTCAAATCATTATAATTTCACTCAACAATGAGGTGAGATTTTTGTGCTTTTAGTTTTCATGTGTAGGTTTAATTATATCCATCCATCCATTTTCTTCCGCTTATTCGGGGCTGGGTCGCGGGGGCAGCAGTCTAAGCAGGGACTCCCAGACTTCCCTCACCCCAGATATGTCCTCCAGCTCCTCCGGTGGGACCCCAAGGCGTTCCCAGGCCAGCCGAGAGACATAGTCCCTCCAGCGTGTCCTGGGTCTTCCCCGGGGCCTCCTCCCAGTGGGACATGCCCAGAACACTTCCCTAGGGAGGCGTCCAGGAGGCATCCTGAACAGATGCCCGAGCCACCTCAGCTGGCTCCTCTCGACGTGGAGGAGCAGCGGCTCTACTCCGAGCTCCTCCCGTGTGACCGAGCTCCTCACCCTATCTCTAAGGGAGCACCCAGCCACCCTGCGGAGGAAACCCATTTCGGCTGCTTGTATCCGCGATTTCGTCCTTTCGGTCATTACCCAAAGCTCATGACCATAGGTGAGGGTAGGAATGTAGATTGACGGTAAATCGAGAGCTTTGCCTTTCGGCTCGGCTCCTTCTTGATACTGATCACTGCGCATCACTGCTTCTTCACCCAACAGACCGATACAGCGACTGCATCACCGCAGACGCTGCACTGATCTGCCTGTCAATCTCACGCTCCATCCTTCCCTCACTCACCTCTACATGGCTCAAGTGGAGGAGTTTAATTATACATGTATTTTTTTCTGGTAGCAAAATTATTCAAAAACTGTGGTTGCATTTTGATGAAAATTGTGAAACTTAAATGCTTTGTTACCCACAGATAGACCTTTACCCGTCTATCATCCCTGGTTTTGAGTCCCGTTCCAAGTACTATATCATTAACATTGTAAAAAAATAACCTTAAACTCAGTATTCTACAGCTCTCTTAAGATTAGCAAGTAAAATAAGATTCATCTGCCACATCACAACAAAGCTTCATTTAAAAGTGCACTGTGTAAGTTTTCTGGTGGAGGGTCAGAAACCTTCTTGTCTCATGGAGATATTAATGTTTTGTGTGGAATGTTCCACAATATAGCATTAAACATATTTATCTCCATGAAGACAAGCAGATGACACCACCAGGCCAAGTTACAGGTCAGATCTGTGGAGAGAAAATCCTGCTTACAGTTTTTCATTGTATTTTTTATCAGTTAAAACATTTATACCATACTGTGCAACTTTCTAGGCATATGTGACAAAGAGGTGGTGGACCCAGCAGAAAGGTTACATAGTGCCCCTTTAAACAATGTTCTCTGCTACTTGTGGGTTCTGTGTGTCAACTTAAACCTAACTGGTTGGTTTGGCTGCAATTAACCCTAAAGATATCATTGGAACATTAACTTGGTAGACTAAACAACAAGCAAAAGAACATTAGCTGTTTGTGTAATTTTAAATATTTGCAATACACTTAAATGCAGTATGTTGATTATGATGCTTTGGTCACTACCATATGCAGTTCGGTGTGCTGCATTGCATTATGGGAGTCATTTATTTGACTGTGCTTGTCAGTAGCTCACAGAAAACAATACAGGATCTGCTGGACAGCTGTGATGTTGTTATGAAACCTTTACAAAGCGTTCCAGACATTTTTGTTCCCATAAGTGACACGCAGCAAACGGCTAACATGAAATTACCAAACACTTTGTGGGATTAAATAAGAAGACGCCGTGACTGAAGACTGAAACAGGGATATAACAAAGGCCGAAACTCAGCTGTAGGGATGGACTGATATGGATTTCTTGTGTTTTTGTTGTGGTCAATACTGATTTAAAAATCTTTTTTTTTGTTTTGCCTGGCTGTGTAAACATACACACATATTTTTATTAGCCTAATTGTTCTTCTATTTCCATTTTTAGTCTGTTCAAAAAGACAAATCTGATGCAGTTTGAGGACAAGCTGAGAATGACAGTGCCACACAGACACTGCGGAACCTTAAAAAAGAAAATCCCTAGTATTTTCATTTTATTGTGGACGGATGTATCATTTAGACTCAAAATGACTGAAAACATGAAAACATTAGGGTTGCGGTTGCACTGGGACCCTGCACTGCCCAGACTGTTGTGAGGTCAAATGGAGACCGGAGGCACAAATATCCAGTGGAGCTGTGTTTAATAATATAGGAAAAAGGAAGAAAGAGCAGAAATATTCAGGACACTTTAGGGAAGCCCCACAGTCCCTCAGTGTAATTCTCATTCCAACTTGAATCACTGTATTCAAGACAATGGCTCATCCTCTCTCGTGCTTTCTGTCGACACAATAATAACTTGTCTTACAATGTACATCTTTATCATGAGAAGTTGAGAAGTTGTCAAGTTTTAGTCATTGAGTAGACACACAATTTATTTAAAGGGCCCATATTACGGTATTTTCTCCCATCTATGTTATAATGTTTTCTCATCACAAACAGACCTGGAGTTGTGTTTTGTTTCATTCACACGTTTAACACACAAACCCTGTTCTTCTCTCAAACAGAAAACACTCTGTTACATCTCGTGATGTCATGTGGTAATACAGGAAGTGCTCCACTGTGTTTTTAAACTCCATACACCTTCACTAGAATCATTTGGATAATTTCAGCCCTAGAATTTCCAGTCTCTACTGAACTAAAGGTAAAAAGCAGCTGTAGACAGACTAATAATCAAGGGTTACTAACTAAAGGTAAAAGCAGCTGTAGACAGACTAATAATCAAGGGTTACTCAAACATGTGTGAATGAAACAAAACACAACTCCAGGTATGTTTTTGAGGAGGTAACAGTATTATAACAAGGCTTAAAGCTCACAAGAGTGCATTTTGTGTAATATAGGATCTTTAATTCCTTTCAGTAATGTTGTATGAATTTATGGCGCTGTTCCATATTGGTTTGAAAAACGTGCCCTCTGATAAAGGTTTGCTCCTAATTTGTTTGAAAAGCTTTATATTTCGCTTTCTTTTACTTTGGTCAGTTTCCTCAGTTAGATAGTATCAGTTTGTGGAGTAATAATACAAGGATTACAACAAATGAACAACTCATTAGATGCTTTGTGGGCTACCACCTTTATTCCTGTACCTACTTAATCACTATACAGTTTTATAGAACCAGCTAAAAGTGTGAGACTGTGTCCCTGTCCCGGCTAGTTTTTTGATGCCCACAACAGACTTTGCTGTATTTTCCTCTTGTGATCCGTAACATTGCCTACAATGTTATTTGCATGGATCTCCACTGGTCTAACTGTGTGGAATATAGCCCTATTTTGTTACCCACTTTTGACAAGCAAATTTATTAACAATTTACTTATGTGGTTTATGTATTTTGTAATCTCCCTCTCCTGTCAAAACAAAACTTAAAATATTGAAACTATAATTCTCCGTGGTCCACTATGGCATTTCAACATCTTTCACAAACTATTGCTTTTTTTGTTTATTAACTAAGCTTTCACACAGGCCTTGTAATGGATCTATTTTAAATTACTTAACTAACTGCTTGCTGAGTGTTTGGCTCTGCAGATTTTTTACCCAAACCGCTTCATGCTCTAACCACTTCTTTCTCTCTCTCTCCATGTTGCTTCCTTCTCTCTCTCCCTCTCTCTCCCCTTCTCTCTCTCCTCTGCTTCTCCCTCTATCTCTTCCTCCCTCTCTCCCTCTCCCCTCTGCCTCCTGCATGCTCTGCTGGACTCTGCTGCAGAAGACCTCAGTGGGGATGGTAAAGTTTCACTATTGTTTATCAATGCTCTGTTATTTCTGCATGCTTGTCTTTTTCTCCATCTTAAGCTTGTGTTTTGCTGTGTGGGTGGATGTTTGGACAAGAGGGCTCCTCCTGGTTCTAGTTGCTTACTAAAATGTTGTAGTTTTACATGTGCTACTAACAGTCAAACTCTCTGGCCATTTGTATATCTATGATTCTCAAATGATGGTTCAGGTACTGCTGGGTGGAAGCATCTTGTAGTCACTTGCTATTTTTGAATGCTTTGGTAGAGTAGTAGCTAGTTTAGCTCGGGTTTATAGCATGTTTTATCTTGGTTCAGTCCTAGTTTAGACCATTTGTAGTTCTGGTTTGGTCCTGCTATAGTCTCTGGATTAGCCCTGGTTTAGATTTGGCATAGCTACACTTACAAACCTGATACAGAAGGACTTAACTTGGCCTGAAAAAGCTTGGAAATGCCCTATACCATAATATGCATTTTATTTTATCCTTCCAGTGTTTTCTTTTAAGCACATGTGTATTGTATGCACACTCGTAGCTTGGCGTGAACCCGCGAGAGGTTTTCTGAATTTGAAAGCGGTGCATTCCTGGCTAAAACGGGCTAACTAGATCACAACACACACATGTGATTTCTTGGCTAAACGCAGAAAAGACAGACCACTCACATTATTGTATGATTATACTGTTTGTCCAAATCAGTTACAAAGGCAGTCTATGGTTTGTGTCAGTCCCAATCATATAAATTGAGAATTTTGTGCAGGGAAAACATTTTACCTATATAGCATTGGCATATATACAAGATTAATCACATTCAAACCAGTACAACTATTTTGAATGGCCACAAACAGCAACTTGTATAGGCTTCAGTTATTTAGTAGATATGTTTTCCTCTTTAGAAAAAAAATCAGACTTCCATAAGTTGGTTAACCCTGTTTAAACTTCAACAAGCATCATTGAAATACATGTTTCTTGTATTAGTTTTCCAGTCTTTTCTCAGTGAATAATGCTACTTGGACGTGTTTTGAAAGCAAACTGAATCTTGATTTACGAAATAAAATTCCAGTTGCAACTCAATTGGGATACTTTGTAGAAAAATGATTCGCTGGATAGAATAGGTTTGACTAGGTTAGCGCTGCAAGAACACAAAATGAACAACCTTTCTATTTGTTTCCAATGCAATAGTGTCCTGTTTCTCATCATCATTTACCATACAATTACTTCTCAATCTGCTCAACACTAACCACTATAATCCACACTCATTGCTATAATAAGCACCAAGTGTCTGTGTTCACATGACGGCAGAGGCTGGAGCTGCTTGTGAGAAAATGTGTTGCCGACTTCAGCAGCTTTAGATTTCCTGATCAATTTGGCCATGCGTTCCACAGAGCCCAATAAATCCCACGTGAAACAGTTTTTTTGGGATGCGTTCAAGAAGACAGATGTTCAGGTCTCCTCTCCAACAGCTGATTCTGCAACACTCTATTTAAATACTCACATCTGGACAGACCTTTTCCACCTAAGTGTCTGTTTATGCACAGATTAAATCCAAAACGCTGCCATCTGCTTCTTTCATAATTTTTCCAATAAGGGCTTTGTATTGGCAAGCCTGGGCATATAATATTGTCTTCTACAAGTGTATTTTTTTAAGCAAGCTGGTATTTTCCAAATATTTGAGGCAAGTTTTTGCAGCTTCAGAATTTTGGAAAATCTAAGTATTATAGTATTCCAGTTGCGATATATGTTTAAAAATCAGACTTCTGCTCAGAGTACATTGCAAACAACACAAGGAGCATTAACACTTGAGAGAAAACTGAAATATGAACTGACAAACTAATACAAGAGTTCCTTACATCAGTTTATACAGGTCTCCAGGTTTATACAGGTCTCAGGTTTGCAGATGACATTCTATTATCTAAATAATTACAGTCTTTACGATTTGAAAACTGCACCAACTCAAATTGGGATTTCAGTTTGAATGCGATATATTGCGCAGCTCTAGTTTGCAACATAAACAGATAAACCAAATTTCTTTCTTCCATTGACACCCTAATGCAAGGTCCTACATGTATCCAGGCCTTGAACTGGCATAACGAGTCTATTGTCTTTTGATTACTGGATTTTGTTTCGATAACTCAATAATCTCAAGAATCTATAGTTTCTTGCCCTCACTTGTAAAATGTTTTTCCTTCTGTCCTGGACTTCTTCCACACTGCTCCAGTCTGGCTGCTCTCTCAGATATTCACAACACAAGCACAGCTGACACACCGAGCCAAATTTGTGCTACAAAACTGGGGAAAAACCAAGAAGCTATGCTAGTGTGGACTTAGTTAGCTTAGGAATAGCACATTTGTACATAAATGTATCAGTCATACATACATCAATGTAGCTTTGTTTGAATAGTGTGTCTTGCAGAAGTCTTGTACTGTTTTCTTTCTTTACAGTTACAATGTTATTTTGAATGTAAACTTGATGTTTTGTTGCAGAAACAGACGACTATGCAGAGATAGTTGATGAAGAGGATACATACACCATGCCCTCAAGTAAGTTATACAAATATTGAACTTATTGTGTAAAACTCCATTGCGTTCAGGAACAGCTAATCAATGCCAGGCCAATTGGATAGACTTAAAGTAACATTTTTGATGGTCACATTCAAAAGCACTACATCTGTCAAACTCGTTACCCAAACCATTCATTTTCTCTAGCTTGATTTCATAATTTTGTCTTCAAAGTTTGGTCAAAGCCTGTAAGTAAGTAATGGTGGCTTTGTCCCGCTGAACCACAATGTAAATTTGGATGTTTTTGGGCCGTTTGATTGTGTGGCCAACTATGAAACTAGACTCTGTTCTTTTCTACTCTTCTCCTGAAATATTTACCCTCTTGCTTGTCACATTTTGTCTGCTTCAACTATGTAATCTAAAGTCTATAGGTAATGCTCAGTTATGGTTTTTGCATTAACGCACATATGGTTACGCACTCAAAATGCCTCGTGTCTTTAATGTGTCTGAGATATTTCCTACAGTTGCTTCTTCTTCCTCTCTTTTCAACCTCCTCTTCCTCTTTTTTCCCATTGCCTACACAGTCAGCAATGGAGTTGTCGAAGGTAAACTTCCTGCCCGTGTCAGCCTGTGTCTCAGTGTAATGCCTTGTACTCATTTGCTACTTTCCAGACATCAAGTGATTAATTAATCTATGTGTAAAATGCATGCAATTTTCAAACAAAAAGAAAAGCTAAATCAAACTGTTTAAAATTAGTTATAAATGAGGTCAGTTAGTCTATACTTCATTTCAGAACATGTCACTTTTATGTCTAGATTACAGTGTTAAGATGGCTCATACGTTTGGGCTTCATTGTATTTATATGTACATGTATATACATATACATGTATATACATGTATATGTATATACATGTACATATAAATACATGTATATACATATATCAATATTTATACTTTATGCAAAAGTACATATTTTATATAGTGTTCTGGGCATGATACTTTTTACTTTGCCATTGGCTTTTGAAGAATACTATAGATTATAACTTACTACATATGTAATAATAACAATAATAATGTAATAATAATAATTAGATCTTATTTTATGTTATGTAGTACTTATATAGTTGCCCATATGCTGTGACATTTGAAATCTGAAATATTTCGTGAATATTGATTTCCCTTATGGGCCAAGTTGAAACGTTTAAAATTTAGCAGAGCAGCTTTTGGTCTATACTCTATAATTGTGTTGAGGAAAGACATTATCATAAGTAATCTGTAGCATGTTCTTAATGATGGAGTTGTAATATGTCTTTTCGTTGTTCCTGTCAGCACGGGACTATGAGATCCAGAGGGAAAGGATAGAGCTGGGACGCTGCATCGGGGAGGGACAATTCGGAGACGTGCATCAAGGAGTCTACAGCCCTCCGGTAAGTGGTACTAAAATTAAAAAAAAAATGTAGACAAAGGGATCTTACAGCCATAATATTAAATAGATAGAAGTTAAAGAAGACGTATTGTGCTTGTGTCTACGATATAGTTATAATCTATGACACCCGTGGATCATTATGTTATAATTTGCACATTTTTAATAGCTATATTTATCTAAAACAACTTAGTAAAAGAAACAAATCTACTGAATTCCATGTTAGACTAAAACAACTAGTAAAAGAAACAAATCTACTGAATTCCATGTTAGAAAACTGCAGTCCCCAATGGGAGCTGACGCTGCCCTAAATGTCGTCACAACAAAGGGCCGTGTAGCTGTCGGCACCTCCGACAGATAGCTGCTCTATCGGGCCGCAGATTTTTTTTCATTTGTACCAAAATGACTACGTGATGCTGCCGAACCCTACGAACAATATGGCGTCTTGAAAATAAGCGATTAAAGATTACTCAAACATGCACGAATCACTCCAAATACGACTTCAAGAGGGTAAATGAGATGGGGAAACAAATATAGCATGATTAAAAGCTTTGGAAAGTCGATTTTGCATAATAGGTCTGCTTTAAATAAACTACTGGATATACACTATGACTATATGCTAGGTCCTGTGCTAGTCTAAAATTGTGAGTTTGGCTCATGGGTCTTTGAATGTCTCTCCCTACTCTCGACCCTGTTTAATGGCATCTACAGGTCAAAAAATTAACCAAGAAACAAAATATAAGTATCATATTTGTCAAGGTTTTTTGTTTGTTGGAACACTTTTTTAAACCTCAGTGCTTTTATAAATAGTTGTGTATGTAATGTTTGTATTATTTATCATCATTTGTGTGTTTCAGGACAAGCCCTCGTTACCTGTCGCCATCAAAACTTGTAAAAACTGCACTTCTGACAGTGTTCGAGAAAAGTTCCTCCAAGAAGCGTGTAAGTTAAACGGTCTTCTTGTGGTTTTTGCCTCTGACGTAATGTTACTCTAGGGTGATGAATGTGTTTGTTCTGGCAGTGACCATGAGGCAGTTCGACCACCCACACATCGTGAAACTCATCGGAGTGATCACAGAAAACCCGGTCTGGATTATCATGGAGCTGTGCACTTTGGGAGAGGTACAGTTACATTACTACCTGTGGCCTGCCATGGATTTAAATACATTTGTGATGCTAACTAAATATCCTTATAAAGTGCAGAAGCATAGCAAGTATAGGCCAGTGTGAATATATCTGCTCAATGTAGAGTCAGTTTAATACACATTTCTGTCCTACTTTTGGTTAGTCCTTTATAAGACATAGTATAGACCTGGTTTAGCTGTAGTTTAGACCTAGAATATAATCCTGTTTTAGACCTGGTTTAGGTCTGGTGTTACTTGGAAGGCTAAATATTTTCTGAGGTGGTTGGTTTGAGAACCACTGGTATACGCTATTTTGGTGTGTTTAAACAGCAGAGCCTGCATTCGAAAGTGTGATGCCATAAGCAAAACAGACCACAATGCATTTTCTATGGTTGAGTTCATAATAACATTTAAATTGCAAATTATGATAAATCAAGATGGTTTACACAACTGGGAAGTCATGAACTGTCTACCATATGTAATAACAGACCCTGGTTTAAATATTGTCTGAAGTTGTGTTGTCACAATACTACCAATTTTAAACTTATTTTGATATGAAGGTAAAGACATAATACTTGATACAGATTTCAGTACCACAATGAAAAATACTTTATACTGCAATTTTGTACACAAAATAATGGTAGTTTAGTTTCTTTAAAATTACCACGTGGTTGTACTAGTTCTGATATAGATGGGTATCAATTTTATAACAACCTCAATACTGAATTTTTTGAAAATGTTTTACCATTATGACATGCAGACAGTTTTGTCTTGTTGCAAAAATGAAACGTTTCATAAACTCATTGTGTTCTTTCTGTCCTTATAGTTGCGATCGTTCCTTCAGGTGAGGAAGTACAGCCTGGACTTGGCCACTCTCATTCTGTTTGCCTACCAGCTCAGCACAGCATTGGCCTATCTGGAGAGCAAACGCTTTGTGCACAGGTACTTATGACTGACAAACTATTTTAATGTTCTTTTATATGGTTTTGTGCTTGAAAAGTCTAAAGTGCCCCATTATCTTTCGTTGATCCTCAGGGACATTGCAGCTCGTAATGTGCTGGTTTCTTCCATTGACTGTGTGATGCTTGGAGACTTCGGTTTGTCGAGATACATGGAGGATAGTTCTTATTACAAAGGTATGAATTCAACATTTAACTTCTACAAATTCTACAAAAAAATATATAATGACTGAACTCCTCGGTACTTTACTGCCCTCTGTTGACAACATTATAAAATACAGTTTGTTTGCACAAGCCTCTCTCCTAAATACTTTTCATTGGCAACTAAATCCTAATTGTGGAAATCAACCAATTATATTCATCTTAATTTTATGTTTCATACTTTATTTCACACAATAGCCTATCATTTTTTTGTTTGTTATTATTTTCTAATAATTTAATTTCTTTATTTAGCTTCAAAAGGCAAACTCCCCATAAAGTGGATGGCTCCTGAATCAATAAACTTCAGAAGATTTACCTCTGCCAGTGATGTCTGGATGTTTGGTAAGCTCACAGATTTAAAGTGATAGTGAAAGTGATGTAACTTTCTGGAGGTGGAAAGTCACCCCCATGATTCCATGGAAAGTTAAAACCAAGCCCGGTCACAGTGAGAACACGTTTGGTTTTTTTTCAGTGGAATAAAAACATCCATAATGAAAAAAAATGCTTTTATTTTGGTCTTTTTTGGGGGCAAAAAAGTTACATACTATGGTTTTAACAGTTATTTTGCCTGTAGTTATTAAATGTGTTATTTACTTTCAATTTACAATTTTCTTTTGTTTACAGGTGTGTGTATGTGGGAGATCTTGATGTACGGCATCAAGCCTTTCCAGGGCGTGAAGAACAACGATGTGATTGGCAGAATCGAGAACGGCGAGCGATTGGCTATGCCTCCTCAGTGCCCGCCCACTCTGTACAGTCTGATGACCAAATGCTGGTCGTATGACCCCAGCAAACGACCACGATTCACTGAACTCAAAACACAACTCAGGTAATACAGGTTCATATTTATAGGGCCAGTAGCGGATTTCAGACCTTGAGTCAGGAACATGTTTTAGGTTGAACTTTTAGCCCCGCCCACTTAGTCCTTTCTGCCACTGTAATATTGCACCATGACACAGAAACAACTGTCTAGTATAGTGTCATGCAGTTGTTTCCTCATAGTTCTTCAATCTCTGCCTACTGTTAGATTTACTGTAACTCTGTAAATGCATCATGACAGTGAATCAAATGTCTGGAATAGTGTCTGACTGTTTGTTTCCCACGATTCTTTGTGACATTGTGCCTGATTGGATGAAAAAGGCGACCCTGGGTAGTATCTTCTGTATTAGTTATTACCCTAGAAATGCTATGTAAAATGAATAGATTATATATTACAAGACAAGAATAAGTTAAAGTCAGGTACAGGGCCCTTTAAGTCTGTGTCAAAAATTTATTTTGGGGAAAATATCATGGTAATCTTAGAAAAAGCAATTTACATATAGTATCGCAATCAGTATTGACAGGGGTTGGGACATCTGTGAAACTCCAAAATATATTTCACTGGAGCCTTAAACCAAATTTTCAGGTATATAGACGGATTTCTACAGCCCAATGGAATTTTAAAAGCTTGCATCACTTGAGCTATTAGTTTGATTGTACATGTGCTGTCCCAGAGGATGGCATTCAAATATTGTTTATTATAAGTTAAGATACATGTTATTTATAGATGTTATGGCAGTTTTCAACATAATCGCTCATAAAGCATTTTTATATACATTCTAAAGACAGATATTTACTTAGATGGTAATAGTCATAAATTGTGTGTTTATGCAGCACTATCTTAGAAGAGGAGAAGCTGCAGCAGGAGGAGCGTCTGCGCATGGAGCAGAGGCGGCAGGTCACAGTGTCATGGGACTCGGGAGGTCCTGACGAAGCCCCGCCCAAAGTAAAACTAGATCTGTCAAAATTGTATTATATATGTGTGTAATCTGAGCTTTAACCCAGTGCTGTCTCTGTCATTTCAGCCCAGCAGGCCTGGATACCCCAGTCCTAGATCCAGCGAAGGTTATTTCTCCAGCCCTCAGCACAACCACTTTCAAGTAAGAATGCATCTTATTGAAAACACCTAGTTTTTCCCAAATGATGGGTTGGGTTAAAAAAGTTCTTAAAATTAAACTAAAAAGAAAAAATGTAGCACTTTATAATAACTACACTTAATAGAAAATATAATAATAGTAAGTACTTGTACATGTAATTGAGTAATATTTTTACAACACAGACTGTATCAATGTTATTCTAATATACAATATAAACAATACAAGTCCTGTAAAATGCATCTACATAACTTTCTTTATTTGTAAATGTTTGATGGTCTTGCTCAGTGGCTGTTAAAATCACTCTAACTGGCTGTATGTAGTCTTGTCTGTTGATAATACATTTTCCCAGATGCAGTATTTATTCATAACACTTTTTTACTTTAGTATATTTCTGTGCAAAATGACCATCAAAATCCATGAAGCAATTCAAAACCCTACATTTCTGCTCACCCCAATAAAGTTTCAATGACCCAAATCTGTGTGTCAATGTGCCACTGCAGAGAGAGAGTTTTGAAGCATAAGAAAATGACTTCTTCCACCACAGTTATTCTCTCTCCTCATAAACCAGGCAGACAGACGGCATTTCCTGTAGCGCTTAAAGCCACTCGCACGGCCACGCTCTCCTGTTAACCTTATAAGGGCCTGATCCTATCGGAACTTACAATAACATCTATATATTTTCAGAGCCTGTATTTTAACCCAGTCAGTGCTCTGTCATTGAAATTAAGAATAAAAATGTTGTGCTTCAGAGCAAATTCAAAGAGCAAAGATTCATGAGATTGAAACAAGTTGGTGATTTTTGTCAGGTGGAAGGGAAAGCGGAAAAGTGAGGGAATCATAGTTATTTTAATCACTATTTACATCATTACGTCAATTTTTCACACAGAGAAAAGCTGGCGCGTCGGCAAGCTTAAAATTAACAGAATGATCAGAAAGTAGGATTATCTAGCACAAAATATGCTCTTATGACCTGCTCTACAAGTAGAAAGCTCCAACCAGCGGGTAACTTTTCCAATCATAGAAACATGAGCACAGAACGCACTTGAGTTAGGCTGAATAAGCATTTGTTTTGTCCAATTTCAAAACCATACTATTGAGTTTGTGATGAATAATACTAAACAATGAAATGACACTAAAGAACACAAACTCTATTATCTTTGCTATTTCAATACTGACAATTTGTTTAGGGTCTTCTCAGCAAACAAATACATACAGGAAAGCCAGGTCATGTCACAGATAAAAAATACTCATGTTGTTCGTCTTTAGGCGCCTGGTCTCGGAGGAGGCAACTTCCCCCAGTCTGAAACTTGGAACCAGCACAGACCTGAGCACACAGCACTTTGGAGCAACAATATCGAGGTACTTCTACTACTAGTGCTACAGTTAAATAGGCCAAAATGTGTCTTTGTAAAGATCTCTATAAACTCTATAGCAAAGTTTTATAAGGAATATTCAAACTAAAAATAAAAACTCAACTCAATTCAGCTCATCTTGTGACAATAATAATGTTTGTGTGATTGAAGATACGATTCTTTTGTGGAAGAAAAAGTGATTCTTGCCTCACAAAATTATTATTATAATTTTTCATTCCCTAAATAACAATTAGTGTGTCTTGTGTTTGAGGTGTTTTATTGTTCTTTGTCTATGTATCGTATTATCTGTATATTTGTTTTTTGTTGTCTTTTTATGTGAAGCACTTTGTTTTAAATGTGCTATATAAATGAACTGAATTGAAAACTCACACACAACTTTAGATCAAACTATATTATAATGGTAATTTGATTATGTACTTAAAACCCTAAATGATTTGACAGATAATAACATTTCTACTATTCTATAAAATGCTTATATAAATGTCCCTGTTGCTAGTGTTTGCGAATATAATGTGATACAAACTGACCATACTTTTGTTTATTTTGCTGACAGGACAATGAATGTGTGGGACAGGCACTTATGGAGGAGAGGCTAATGATGCAACAGCAGCAAATGGAGGACGATCAGCGGTGGCTCGAGCAGGAGGAGAGCTTTATGGTAAGTTTAATTTCAACAAACACACCTTATATACTTTAAATTTAAAGTTGATTTTTACCTCCCTGTCCAAAAGCAACTTACCCTGCCCTCCAGGGCACAACAGTATCAAAACAGCCCTCTAAAATTGATTTGTCATGTTTTCCACCAACGTACTTTACCTCAGTGGACCTAAAACATTCCTAAAATGAGACAGAACTACCAAACAAGACTGTTTTTCTTATCTGCTCCACAGCCTGTTTTGGTTTTTGCCTTGATGTGCGTGGTTCTTATTTTCATCCAGGTGCACAGAAGTTAAAGGAGGACAGATCAGGACAAACTCATTTATTATGGTGAATTATTTGGTCCACTTGCCACAGGCCTATTCAAACAGCTCATACCTAAAGTTAAACAAGGACAGTTGCTGGATGTTTTATATTTTGTATTACTCAGAATTTGTAGATCTTTTTGACAATTTATGGCAGTTCAATACCGCTATTGTTTTTGCACATTTGAGCACATTTCTAAGGGATTGCAAGCATGTGTTGTATATTTTGGCAACATTTTGTAATTCATAATTGTAACATTTTAAAGCTGCACTATGTAACTTTTCTGGTGGAGTGGCCGCCGCCTGCTTACCTCCATGGAGATGTTATTGGTTTTTTGGAATGTTCACCAGTAAGCTCAGTTATAGCTCAGATCTGTGGAGAGGCGAGCCCGGTCATAGTAAGAATGCATGTTTTTTTAGCAATGTTTGAGTAATAAAAACACATATAATTGGTAAATGAAAGATAGATAAGTTAAATGCCGTACCAGGGAACGTTTCAGGCTAATCAATAACATCTCAACACAAGCTGGTGGTAGAACCCCTCCAGAAAAGTTGCATAGTGTACCTTTTATAGCAGGTTTAGATATACTATGCAGACTCCATACAAAACCTGCTCTATTCTGGCCGCATACATTTCTTGTGCGTCTGTGGCCATGCCTGACCTCTTATATAAAAGCCAACTTTCCCTCTAGTATAAATAATCACTTCTTCCATCAAAGGAAAATCAGCCACATTCCTCGACACTTGATACTAGCCTCCGCACAGGGATTTACATGTAGCCTCAAGCTAGCTCTGAGCACTTTAAGCACCGCACTTTTGGATTTTTACAGCTGAATTTGACGCTCACGATGAACGAAAAGCAGCATAGTCTGGTGGTGAAAACAGAGTCTAGAAGAGAGGAAGTGGGATTGGCAAAGGGAGGATAGAGGGAGGAGAGAGGAGCGGAGAGATG
>KN486497.1:65242-100986 GCA_000787095.1 Periophthalmodon schlosseri
CAGACCAAGACCAAGAGACGGCTGCATGTGTTTTGCACTGTGGCTTCTTTGGAAAACTTCATGCCATGCCTTTTCTCTCTTTCCTGACTCAACTTTTCTTAGCGTTTCTTACTGCACTCTCTGTTGCTCAGTCTAGGCGATTCCTCTCCCTCTATCATAATGTCTTCTTCAATCTCTCTCTCATAACCTCCTCTAATTTTCTCCGCCCTTATTTCGATGGCCTCCAGTAGCTCCTTTCCATTTCCTGTCATCTGCATACGTTTTCCCAGGATGCATCTCTTCAAGGCATGCTTCACCCAAACGGTATCTGGATTGAAACTGAAGATTTTTGTATTGCTGCCATTTTAAAGGAATTTACTTTACTTTTTGGATACAACTTTTTAGACTCTTTCTCTTATACTTTTTTAGTGTGCTGCTTCCTATAAAGTTAATGCATTGGAGACTTCTTTTTAAAATGCCTTCTCTTTTTTTTTGTTTTTGTTTTTAGCAGAAGACAGAATCCAGAAACAGCAGAGGAAGCATTGAAAGGGAAGACGGCATCTTACAAGCTCCGGTATGTCATGCTGTGAGAGGAATGCATTTTCATTACAACTTTACAATAACACAGACTTTGTAGTAGCAGGATACATTTTACCAGTAGTAAATGTCTATGTTTTGAAAAATGCTACTAGTTTTTATTGTTACTCAACTCACTGGCAACCAACCATAGTAGGCACAAAAAGACCTCACGAACACACAACTAAATTTAAGGTACATGTCTCTAACAGAACTGTTTTATTTACTTTATTATTCTATTAAATTAGAATTTTTATTTTGTTACTTTTGATTTTGACATGTATGTTTTATGGAGGACATGACAGTTTAAATCTTAAAGGTGTACTATGTAACTTTTCTGGTGGAGGGGTCCATCGCCTGCGAGACTCCGAAGAGATGTCATTGCTTTGTCTGCAATGTTCCACAGTACGACATTAAACATATCTATCTTTTTAGCATTTAATCAATTACAGGTGTTTTAGTTGCTCAAAATACCTTGAAAAAAGTGCATTCCAACTCCAAAGATCAGACCTGTAACTTGGCCTTGTCAAAGCAGTAATAGAGACAAGAAGGTGGTGGACCTTCTAACAGAAAAGTTACATAGTGCACTTTAACAACAAATGTCTGATAGTGAGACAGAGGAAGCGTTCTGGTTGGGTGAAGCAGTCGAAGTATTTGTGCCAGGGAGGATACTGCCTATGGGCCAACCACATGACCACAAAGGCTCATGGGAAATTCAAACTCAGAACAGTGCGGGTGTTATTATACTGTGAACATGTATATTTAACCCAAGGCTGCATTTAGACAGCTCTCTGTATGATACTGCTGTAACCACTCGAGTACATGGTTTTCATTCATTTATCTGTTGTTTGTCTCTGCACAGGGCGGAAGTCAACATATCTATCAACCTATCGGGGCACCTGGTAAGACAACAACAACTTCATATTTGAAAAGAAATGAATGATGAATAATATTACACTTCTGGCTACACCCGTGGTATTAATTTTGCGTTGCCATAAGCTTGACTTTATGTTTTATGTTAAATTCTACATATTGCAAGTAAAAAATATATGACTTTTTTGTCAAAGGGCTTTTCCTCTACACTTGTATTTGCAGATGACGTGTCTGTGGATAGTTTATGTGAGTCAGTTGCTAGTTTTGTCAAGACATGCAAACATAAAGCTGTGGAAGTTTTCTTATGTAGTCACATCACAAGGTGTGAAGGTGAATAATTATGGAATGTCCCACAGTACAGCATTACACTTATTTATCTCCATGGAGACAAGCAGGTGATGCCAGGTTAGATCTGTGGAGAGGCAAGCCCTTTCAGTAAGCACTGTATTTTTTACCAATATAATTTGACTAAATACAAGATATTTTGAAAGCCCTACTGCGGAACATTCCAAGCTAAGCAATAGCATGTCTATGAAGATGAGCAGGTTTTGGACACCCCACCAGAAAAGTTACACAGTACAACTTTTAATAAAGAAGAATTTGATTCTGATTAGATATATTGACTTGACATTTCAGAACCTGCAGCTCCTCCCAAAAAGCCACCCCGTCCTGGAGCTCCGGGTCACCTGACCAACCTGAGCAGCCTGGCACCTGTGGAGAGTTACAACGAAGGAGTGAAGGTGTGTGCTTATATAAAGATCATTTACGTCTAAATCTATGCATTAGTATTGCCATAATACTAACATTTCAAACTCGATTTCAGTAATAAGGAAAAGGCTCAATACAAATTTCGATATTATTGAGGGTGAAAAAAACAAACAAACAAACACTTAGACAACAGAATGTCATTTTCAGCACAAAATAATGCTTTCTTTAAGTTACCATGTGGTCCTATACTAGTGTTGTTGAAAAAGTTCAAGATTATTCTAAAACTGTAAGTAAGGTAAAATTTTGTCATGTTTATGTGATTTTTTCAGTGTCAGTACTTGTAAAATGTAGTATTTTTTTCAATACTGGTTTTAGTATTGACTAGTATCTAATTTTCGATACTTTTGACGACTCTAGTAGTCTTATATCTGTACAGTCCCTCAGGTAGGTTCCATAGTGGTACAGGGGCATATACTAGTCTGTGTGTCTTATACTTGTTCTGATACAGCTCAAGATCATTCTAAAGCTATTCAGGACAGGTCCATTTCTATCCTGTGACTTTTTTAGTATCCCTATCTGCTCAAATGACTAGTTTGTGCTACTACTAGTTTTAGTATCGATTAGTATCTGATTTTCTATACTTTTGACAACCCTACTATGCATAAGAATATATTTAGTGACACTGAGTGGAAGCATGTTTTTTTTGTCCATTTTGCACTGTGCTGATGCTGCATGTTATGGTGTTTGCTTTGGACTAATGTGCTGTTCCTTTTCTCTTCCCTGCACTTCTTGCCCCCCATGCCCTAAACATTAACACTCCTCTATTCTTTTTGCATACATTTTTACTTCCACCTTCTTTAAAAACTATCTCCAAATCCTTTACCTCCATCTTTTCCACCTCCTCCCTCTCCTCCCCTCTCCTCCCCCTAAAGCCATGGAGGGTAAGCACATGTCTTTGTGTGGCTGTTGTTATGTTAGTAGACGGCATAACTACATACCTTGTAGCTGATTGCAATTTTCTTTACCAATGAGAACCGCAAAAGTGTATTTCACATGAACAAACTTGACTATAAAAAGTTCATGCTTTTACTTTCTTTGGTAAAGAAAAGATGTTATAATGTACCAAAATATCCAGCGTGCTGTTTCAAGCAGGGCTCTATTTTAATAAGTGCTCATTTTGTTGGCAAATTATTATTTTTTTGTATAGTTTTTGTCAGTATCATATTTTAGCTGACTAAGACAAAATTAAATAATACTGTTTTTAATAATTTAATAACAGTTAAATCCTAAAAGATCAGCACGTGGGATGGTACTTAGATTTGATTTTTCTGTGTTCACTAACATTTTAACAAAGTAGGAAAGTACTAATGATATAGACGTAGCCGTGTGTGTTAGGATTATATTGTCCTTAGAGAGAGTCTGACCTCTAGTGTTGTGTTGATTTAACTACAGTTGTGTCTTAAAAAACGTTCCTTAAGTAGTGCTTCATTAAATTATACATTTTGTTCACAAACAAAATCTAAACTAAAATCAATACATTTATATTCTAGTTACAACCTCAGGAGATCAGCCCACCTCCCACAGCCAACCTGGACCGCTCCAATGATAAAGTGTACGAGAACGTGACCGGTCTTGTAAAAGCTGTGATCGAAATGTCCAACAGGATCCAGCCTGCAGCCCCAGAGGAGTACGTACCCATGGTCAAGGTAAAGCACAATTTTATGTTACATTTGTGAGGCTATATCAATCAGCCATAGCCTTTCGCCTTTTGATAAAGTTGTATACTTCACAACAGATGCCATCAATATGGTTTAATATCTTTGTGTTTTACAGGAAGTGGGTTTGGCCCTGAGGACGCTGTTAGCAACGGTGGATGAAACAATACCCGTGCTACCAGCCAGCACACACAGAGAGGTAAACGCTAGTATAGGCACATAACATAGTGTTTAACAGTATACTAAGACTAAACCTGGACGGAGACAGGACTAAACCAGGACCAAACCAGTAGCCTTTTAACCCAGCATTGGATCAGGACTAAACCAGGCCTAAATCAGGAGTAAGGAGGACTCAAAGTGAACTGGGACTCAACCAGGACTGAGCTGTTCCAAGTGTGAGCAAAGAGGAGGAGCAGACAGTGCCACAGAAGGGAAAATGTTTGATTTGTAGGACACAGGACATTTATTTGCCACCTTAAAAAAGCAAAACAGTGTAGGAATTCCTAACAAAATCTGTTATTAATGGGACAAAATGCATGTGATAGATCGCAATTATGAATTCACTTATTACTACTATAAACATAAAGGTTCATTTGTAGTTTATGAATGCTGCTACTTGATGTTATGTCATTTTTTAGATTGAGATGGCTCAGAAGTTGTTGAACTCTGACTTGGCAGAGTTGATATCAAAGATGAAGCTGGCCCAGCAGTACGTTATGACAAGGTTGGTCCAAACACACAAAATTTTTGTCTTGGTGATATTCTCTTTTTAACAGTTATCAGTATACATCATTATTTAACTTTCTTTCCAGTTTACAAAAGGACTACAAGAAGCAGATGTTGATGGCAGCTCATGCTCTCGCAGTTGATGCCAAGAACTTACTGGATGTGATCGACCAATCACGACTCAAGATGTTTTCTCAGCCCCGCCCACATTAGAAGAATCAGACATTGAAATGTTTATTTTGTGAAATCCAAAAAAGACAAAGGGAAAAGTCAAGCCGACGGATGAACAATGACACAAAATACTTTGCTCTTTTAAAACACTTAATACTTCCTATATTTCAGTCGTATGTTTGTATTCTATTTTAACTGAGCGGAAGGCTTCTCTCAACAATGATGAACTATTGAATTTAATTAATTATCAATTGTTCTATTTGATTCATTTTAAAAGTGCTGTGGACTTCTGTTGCTCAGAAAAAGGACTAAAAGAGACACTGACATTAGAATACTATCCAAACATGCAAGAACTGGATGCCCGAAGAAGAAAATGAAGTGTTTTTTAAATGTGTTTTTATATCATTATTAATTATTATGATTATTTGCAGCCTTAAGTTACAAGGTTTGTGTGTCTGTCTTTCATGTGAATAGTATATAATTGACAAAACTGAAGAAAACAAAAACTTGAGTTATCAAGAATATGCAGATAAAATATATTTTTGACATGATATCGAAAATTAGATTTACAGGCCTGAAAAATTATTCAGGTTGAAATGGTCATGATCTTTATTCTTTTATATTCAAAATAATTGTTTTAAAGCAATGGATGTAAAAAAGCAAACCATTGTTTTATACTATTTACATTTTCAAGGATAATGAAAAAACTCTGGTCAGCACACAAAAGTCAATAAAACACTGTGAAAACTGAACTCTCTACTGCCCCTAGTGACTGAATGAATGACTGAATGTCTGCAAACGGACCTCAAGTAACCTCAGTCACCGCTGATGTGAGCTGGTTTAATATGAGGAGAAAAAGAATAAGTGATACAATGAGGGATGATGACAGTGGACTGTACAAGAGAGGAAAGATCACAAACCTTACAGCCATCATATCTGTCTTTTATTTATTTCAAAGTAGGTGACTTTACAATGCTTCATAGGAACAGTGGAGTCATTTATTTTTGTTTCCAATTGTGTCCACTTTAACCAGAATTTCACACATTGATAAGATGTTGCACTCTAAACATGACATGTAAATAGTGGCACTGCGGTGCCATGAATTTGGCTCCAGCTGTTTTGTGTGGCTGTACAGTGTGCAGGTTGAGGAGGACCTGACCTCTTACTTTATCCTTCTTTGGCTCTTATGCCACAGGTACACAGCATTTCCACTGGTGTTTTCATTCAGATCGATGTTCACACCTTAAAATTAGTCTTCAGATAGCTTCATACTATTGATCGTTGGTGGAACTCATGAGGGAAAACAGACGACTCTGTTCATCTGTGATCTAACAGTACCAGATGAAGACCTCAGTCCCTCCCTCTCCTTCCATGTTGGTGTTCACATCCACTTGGGTGTAGCCACAGTCGTAGGTGTTGGTGACAGTGATGTCACAGATGTAGTTGGGCTTCTGTCTTTTCAGCCAGGCATACACGTAGTTTCCTCCAGCTTCAAGATTCAAATTACAGCTCACCTGCTCACACATACTCTCCATGTTTTAGGCTGGAACCATGTGATTGGAACCTCAAAAACACTTGAGCTTATATCTAGAATGTGTTTAAATGATATACTTTTTAATAATGCACTCAGCAGAGTTCAAAAGACAACAGATATATCCACACTTAAGTGTGCAAAGATTTTCAACTAATACTCAATACTCAAACAAAAAATGCCAAGCCTGTGCCCCTGATATGACACACATTTAGAAGAATATTAACATTCCACCTCCCGCATTACGGCAGCTGGAAAGCCTCAGTACAAGGTTACTCAGCTCTGTTGTCCTCAGTTAAAAAATCAAGTGTGTATTTAACTAGTCTTATTTTGATTTATTTGTAAAGGGACAGCACATACCTCTCACCTCTCACTATTCACATGCAAGAATTATTTGGCCCCTGCACAGCTTTTGAACAGCTTTTTCAGAGAGAAATGTGAACTAGGGTGGACCGCCCTTGGACAGCCAATCAGCTTTCACCTCAAAGCGTCATATTGTGACTCACTTGGCTCATGGCTCAAGAATAAAATATAATGTTTTTAGGTGAAAATGTACCCGTCTGATTTTTGGCACAAACTTCTTTTACAATACACTTTCTAGAGGAGAAAACAGATTTTAACTGATTTATGAGAAAACGTTATTTTTTAAGGTCCATAACATAAAAAAATGAAGCCATTTCTATCCCAGCCTGATTTAGAAAAGGATTATTCACTGCTTAATTTCCTCAAGGATTGGATACTGCAACACTTTTTACTCAGGGATCAACTCAAAATACTTTCCTCACATTCAGTTAATCCAGAATACAGACAAGAGTAGGAGGCTCAGAGTCACATTTTCAGCAGCCACAAATTCCACTACATAACCCCGGGAAGAGATATCAAAATAAGATTGTAATTTAATTTATTTTCACATGCCAAATAGTGTTGTAATATAATTTTTAACTGTAGATAATCATCAAGTCATGTGATAAATATGGCCTATTTCATGTATTTTAAAAGTCTGCCCAAAACGTTTCACACAGGGGCAAAACTCTCAGTTTGGTCTGGGAGGGGGGAGGGGGGACAATAAATTGATGGAAATTAGAACTATACTTTGAAGGGAGTTGTAACAATATCAAATCATAAATTCAATAACTATGTTATTATGATGAGGCTATTATTAACCTACGAGCGAATATTTGCCATTTGAACAATGAAAAGATCTTCAGTAATCAGTTTAATTTATTTACAAATAAGATGTGTGCAACTGTACAAAATACTGTTGAACAATATGAAAACAAATTCATCACTTAATTGTTCTAACTCCATATAAGCCACTGCATGTTTTTTTCTTTGGCAGCATCATTATGAAGACAAGTGATTGAAGATTTTTAAGGTTATACTGGATAAATCAGGCTTTAGTAAGTACATCTATAGGGCATACACCAATCAAACATAACATTATGACCTGTTGCTGGTTCACTGTTTTTTCCTTGAGGTACTTTTACTGTATTCGGATCTCCAAGAGCAGCCATCTTGGAGAAGCTGACCCCCTTATAGAGCAATCACAATTTGACCATGGTCAATACACTGATATACTATACTTCATCCATGCACTAAATCTGAATCTAATGAAAACGTTTGTGTTTAGAGCCACATTTGAACACTGGGGCACTCATGATGACAGAGACTTCACACTTGGTGGAATCTCTCCTAACATCATGTCCCTGATGCTCGAATGGATCTACACCAAGTCCATCACCCTGAGCAGGAAGCCCGTCCAGGAGCTACTGCTGGCTGCTGACAGGCTGCACTTGGAAAAACTTGTTAAAATCTGCTTTCAATTCAAGGAGGACAACATCTTCCCCAAAAACTGCATTGGCATCTGGAAAATCTCTGACGTTGTTGTTTCGACCAAAACAAGGGACTCGGCTCGGCGGTTCATCCTGAGTCACTTCGAGGAGGTGGTGGTCTGCGATGAGTTCCAACAGCTGACAGTGCAGGAACTGATCGATTTCATTGAGGACGATGAACTCAATGTGAAAAATGAGATAGCTGTGTATCAAGCCATTCTGCACTGGACCAACCACGACCTCCAGCAACACAGAGCACAGTTTTCACATCTGTTGACAAAGGTGTGTTACCAATGTACAGTTTCATATATGCACAGTGGGTTGAAGGTAACATTTCCCTTTCTGAGGCCAATTGATATCAAAACATTTGACTGAAATAGTGCATACTGTACAGAGACCTAAAATCTGTTCTTTAATGTCTTTTAGGTTCGTTTCTCTCAGATTTCGCCTGAGTTTGTGGAGAGCAATGTTCTCAACAATGCTCTGGTGAAGGATGACCTTGACTGCATATCCACTGTAGCCAAAGCAATGCAAACTGCCTTTAAAGTAACCAACAACAAGGGTTCCCGAAGCCATCTGGACCGTCCTCGAATTCCTGGAGCCATCCTATTGGCTATAGGAGGCTGGCGTGACCGTGATCCAACCAATCAAATTGAGGCATATGACTATAAGACCAATCGCTGGTTTAGTGTCACAAACCACCAGGAGAACCCTAGGGCTTAACATGGTTCTGTGTTCTTCAATGGGTCGGTCTATTGTGTGGGAGGATTTGACAGAGTGGAACATCTCAACACCATGCGTCGCCTGGACCTGCTCACACACACTTGGCACGAGATGCCCCCCACGTACTACCGCCGCTGCTACTTGAGTGTAGCTGTGCTGAACGGCTGTATCTATGCCATGGGTGGATACAATTGGCAAACACGTCTGAACACAGCTGAAGTTTATGACCCCAAGACCAGGAGGTGGTCCCTGATCCAACCCATGAACGAGCAGAGGAGCGACGCTAACTGTGCCACACTCAATGGCAAGGTAACAGGAGAGAAAATATACTTTATGAAATACATTTTTCTTATAAGTTTTATGTACAGTAGGAAGTTGCTCATAACACCAAATCTTTCTATTTTATGCAGATCTATATTTGTGGAGGTTTCAATGGTGCTGAGGTCCTACAGACAGCTGAATGGTACTGTGCAGAAACCAACCAGTGGTCAGTTATTCCTCCAATGACCACCAGACGCAGTGGTGTCGCTGTCATTGCCTACACCAACCACATCTATGCAGTAAGTACATCCCAACTAGGTTTGATCTTATACTTTTTATATTTAGTAGGTTCACTAATATGATCTATAAGGGCTATAATGGTCTCATTTGAAGGAGCACTTTGGCATTTACTGATGAATTAGAACAAGTTTTCATTACTAGATTATTGTAATTCACAACAAATTTACAACTGTCCCCCCTTGCTTCCTTAGGTTGGCGGTTTTGATGGAAATGTGCGCCTCCAGAGCGTGGAGGCCAACAACCCCCGCACAGAGTCCTGGCGGCAGGTGGCCTCCATGAACACCCCTCGCAGTAACTTTGGCATCGAGGTGCTGAATGACTGCATCTTCGCTGTGGGGGCATTTAATGGCATAACCACCACCTACAACGTGGAGTTCTATGATCAGCTGGTGGACACCTGGAGCGAGGCCTGTGACATGAATATCTACAGGAGCGCTCTGAACTGTTGCGTCATCTCAGGTGTCCCCAACATGGCCGCGACACTCTGCCACTGAAGAGGCCACATAAACTGCCATGCAAAAGTTAACACCAGTCATGGGATAAACCTTAAATAAATAATACAAGCATCCAAGTTATGAGTTATTAGTAAATGAGTAATAGATAGTGAAATAAGATGGACCAATGTTTCACAAATCAGGGGTGAACATTTGGATCCAGACTGAAGATTTTTTTTCAACCTTAAGATACAGGAAAAGTCAGAACAGGCATGAATTTTGTAGGTTTTATAGTTGTGTAAAATACCTAATGTGGGATTGCCATTTTTTACCAGCCCTTATTAGCTCTCAGCTATTCCAGAATCAAATTCATCATTAATCTGAAAGTACTGGTCTGAGTGCAAAAGGGTGCATTGCACCCTCATTTCAGGCAGCTAAAATAATGCCACTTACTGGAAGCGCATTATGTTTGCACCCCTTTCAAACTCGAATCCACCCCGAGTCAGTCTGGTCTGCACCCAGGCCTGCCGTGACCAGGTTCGAACTGGGGTAGCTGCAGCCACAACGTAGAGCACTAGGCACTATATTGATACTTTGCAATTGATGTCATCCACATTCCCTGAGGATGTGAAGCCAACTGTAGACACTACCATTTGAAGATGTTACTCAAATTAGACTTAGCACAGCTTTGTCACACAATATGACCATAAAGAGCTGACTTGGTTGGAAGTGATTTGTACTGTTAAAAAAGTCCCTAATAGTCACAAGCTAGCATTGGCTAACAGTTTTTCTGCTTGTCACTCATTTTCTGAAAACCAAACACCTTAACGTGACCATTTTTTTCTCGAGTTTTCAGACAGTCGTAAAACCTTTTTACCAGTGTTTGCTAATGCACACGTTGTATCTTCCTGGTAACTTTTTGTGATTAAGAAGGCACTGTGTCATCAGTGGGCGGCTTACCATCTTTTCATTCATGGAGACATTGCCCAGTTTGACATTAAAAGAATCTTTCCTTTAGTATACATGATTTTACAGCTAAAAAGTGCCTGACCTGAATGTACGACCACAAGCAGCCTTATTAAAACATTTTAAACAAACAGATTGAGGCATTTCTTTTATTTGTGTTTTTACAAAAACATCAGATTTAATCGAAGAGACCAAAGCCCATGTCATCGTCAGACTCCTCAGACTCTTCCTTCTTTTCTTCCTTTTTCTCCTCCTCTTTAGCTGGAGACATAAGCAGTAAGAATTAAAACCAATTAAAAAAAAAAAAAAAACAAAAAAAACACTAGATGTATGCCCAATTTTACAAAGAATCACAAAAACGCATTAAACAGACCATGGATGCAACTGTAAATGTTGACTGCTCATGGTTTGATAACAAATATAATTTTTTTTATAACTGCATAGTTTTGACAGCTCTCACCTGGTGCGTCTCCACCTGAGGGAGCAGCTCCAGCAGCAGGGGCCCCAGCAGGAGCACCACCTCCGGCGCCAACGTTGCAGATCAGGCTGCCGATGTCCACACTGGACAGGGCCTGAAAACACATGCCATAAAAAGTCATCCCAGGTAAGTCTACTTGCTCAATATGGAATTTATGGTTTATCAAAAGTGCTAACATTCAGAACAGTCCACAACTATAAAAAGGCAGTCAAAGAAAGTCATGTTCTTTATGAATCATGTCATGAAAAATCTACAACTCTATTGCTCCTCCATTCAAGGAACCAACAATTCTATCTCCTCAGACTAGTAAAAATGTCTACTTTTGAAACCTTCTCCACCATGGACTAGGCACAGGATGGTATTGAAATTTGGTGTCACGATTATCATGGCCAAAATAATTGAAGATGCTGATAGTTTTAAAATGATATGGATATGAATAATTATAGAACAGGTTCCACATTTAAACTGTTACTTATAACAAAGTACAATACTGTAGCAAAGATGTAGAAGAGCTCATTAGGAATAAGTATCTTTTTTCTAAACGATATCACGATAAACTATATTGTTTATCGCCCCATCCATTTATGGACACCCCTGGGCATGTATTATACTGACAGCAGCTGGTGACTTCACTGTATTATTCTGGTCCATATGTGTCACTGTACATGACCATAGTCCTAGCCACTTACTGTACAGAAGTGTCATAGCCTTGTAGCTTTACTGCTGGCACAGTGTTGCATTTCTTGATTGTATGTTTTTATTGCAATTTACATCATTTACGCCATTTAGGATAAAATCATCCATGGTCCAGCTACAGGAAAAAAACGTACCAATTTGTCGGAAAGAGCACCCAACTCACCTTGGCAAAAAGACTGGGCCAGAAGGGCTCCACAGTGACACCGGCAGCCTTGATCAGAGCATTCAGCTTGTCCTCCTGCAACACAAAACAAAACACTACGTTAACATTTGTATACTGGGACGCATCAACTAAAACCCTTTAACGCAACTTTAATTGGCTTTTAACGTACAACTGTCCTCAAATAATACTTCACTACACTGCACACATCACACGTTGTTGTGAGTAGTAAGGAACCTCTATCGCGTAAGCTTTAACAGTAAACAAGGGTGAACTCTTTCCAGGAGGTGTAGCCATAGAACATTACTTTAAAACGGGTCATTTTATCACAATTTCACACGTGTAACATGCGAAGCGACCACGTACTATCAGTGTTAGCCTAGTAGTAAAAACGTGGGTAAGCTGTTGTCATCCATCAACTTGCCGCCATTTTGGCACGATTAATTTAACTTTTTACCCATTAACGCCAATTTAACCACATTTTCAAAACTGTCTGACAGGATTTTGATGAACGTTGTCTACAACCCATGAAGCGGTTTTAATTTGACAGCTGTACATTACAAAATCCGGGGTAATCGGTGCCACATTAACCGGTATGGGGTACTTACGGTGACGGTGACTTCATCGTCGTGGAGGATCAAGGCAGAGTAAATGCAGGCAAGCTCAGACACGGAGGCCATTGTAGATGTTAGTTTTTATGGTGATAGTGGCAGATGCCTAAATTTGACGGTGCTAGTCGCCGGATTGCGGGCCTTAGCTTCGGATGAAGAACAGAGCACCTTTAGGCACGTTTACTTCCTACACCGGAAAGGGAAATACGAGGGCGGGAGTTTAGTATTTATAGCGTACGTAAGGCTGGCGTGCCAAAGCGTCACGGCGCAAATATGTTACGTTTGACGTACACAAGCGGGTCTAAGCCTTATCAGCCAGAATATATTACTAATACTTACCTTATAAATACAATAATGATGTTTTCATAAAGTATACAACATTTTAGTTGTGTATTTTTTATTATTATTTATCTCAAAAGACTTACAATTAGAAAAACAAAATCTGGCAAAAAAAAAACAAAAAAAACAAAAAAAACGTTGACAGCAAAATATTGTGTTTGCATTTTGTTGTGTCCTAACATAGTGAGAGGTTTAAATTAAAGAAATAACACTTTAAGTCAATTAATTTTTCCTTTTAACATGGTCTACTTCAAAATATCGGGTGGAAAGTTTATGATGAACTAAACAGCGTTACAGCTTCAAACTTGTCTTTCATTTGGCACAAACTTTCTTCTTCTGCCCTGATATGTGAGAATACTTGAGTTGGTACAACTGCAAAACCATCTATAGTGGAATAACATGAAACTTCAAGAAATCCATATTATGGAATGTTTTGTATCAAAATCACCCATTGTACCACCCAACCCACTGTAGTAGCCTATATGTGGATTAATAAATGCAAAAGCAGTTAAATTTAACCTAACAGATTGGCTGTCGGAAATAATGGTTGGAAATAAGCAAAAAGAAAGCCACATTATCTCAATCTTTTTTTTTTTTAGCAATGTAACGTAATAAACCATTAAGACCATTAATATTCTGTGGTACAAATGTAAGCACTTCTGAATGAATCATTCTTGATATGACAATCGTGACTCAAATCAACATAAATGCTATGAAGTCTATGGCCATTAACATATGACTGAACTTATTATTGTGACAATCCACTGCAGTCGACCAATTATTTCAACAGGCCTCTCAGTCCTTGTGAGATTTTCTTTTAGGTTCTTCATCATAGGAAACTCCATATTCATTTACTCTGGTCTTGTCCACTGGATAGAGCCTATAAGAGAAAATGGAGAGATTATAAAAAAGATCCTAAAATCTACCAAAACAATGTTACAATCTGGCACTGATGATTATAACGTTATTTGTTATAACTTAAAGCACCTTCATAACCATAACTAGCCATAACTTGGGTAATACACTTTCTATCAGAACTACCACAACTTCCTTAGCTGTATGAGTAATAGTTTACACGTTAACTTGGAGTAAATATGCACATGCAACCTAAATTTAAATGTTAACCCTAACCCCCAAACTCTACCATCAACTCTAAGAAAGCATATCATTCACAACCCTAAAAATATTTTCTGACATATATCCTACCATCTCTGGTAAAGGTAAATGAGAAACACAACATCATCCCGGAAACAGGCCAGTCTGTGAGATGTTGGCATAGTGATGATGAAGGCAAAGACATCATCAATGAAGGTATTAAATGCCTGTGAAAAAATTGCATTAAAAAAAAACCAAACAAAAAAAAACAAAACATTTGGAATATTCAAACAATGAGGCTCAAATGTACTTACCTTATACATAAATGCTTTCCAGGGCAAATGGGCTACCGATTTGAGCTAATAAAATGAGGAAACAAAAATTATAAATTTATTTTGAAATGACATCACATTTTTGTTGTTAAAGTGTGTTATGAGTAATGCTCCAACCTTATAATTAACAAAAAGTTGAGGAAGCATGAAGAGGAATCCAAAAGCATACACACCTGTAAAAGTATATGTATATTTTTCAAAAGATTCAAAATTCATCACAACATTTATGTGCATCACCATTCTTACCATTAACCAAACTATTAATTACCCATGAGTACCAACTAAAACAAAAGAGAATGAGTTTAGCATTCAATAAAATTACCAAAATAAAAAATAATCATCTCTAGAGTAGCAACTTACCTCTTATATCGAAGGAAAACAAGTGCATATATCGCTCCTCCAATGCACAATGGGTAGAGGAGATAAGAAAGATACTTCATTGCCTGTTTAACACAGGATTAAGGATTAATTAACACACAATTTACAACCATTATTTAATCACAGTATCTTACCAGTGTATCATATTCTTCTGTTCTTTTTTCAGATTCATCAAGCTTCCCAAACTGTTACAAAATAAGAGATGGACAGAATAAATATATTGAACTGTATTAAAGGGGTCTAAAAGGCCTAATAGCAATTACTGATACTTACCAGGAATGTTGGCTTGCCTCCTTTCCAGCAAACTTGAATCTTAAAGGCCTTTTTCACCTTCCACACCTTGCACAACACAGATATTTTACATAATTATCAGATATCACTAAAAATGTAAATAATAAAATGTCATGCCTACTTCGATGATTGAGCCAATGCCTGCAGGTATGAGCACAAGCAGGCTGGTCTGCTCATCAAACAGATAGAGGAAAATGACTATCGTGCTAAAACAACGCCACAGCACTGCAAGGAAATGAGAACAAGTTATGACAATGTATGTGTAAATACTTTAAGGCAGATATTATCTTTCTATAAAAAAGCGAAACCTCTGGATTTTGTAATTATAATTAAAAATTTGTAAGGTCCATTGTTGATTGACTGCTACTGAACCAGCAAATAAACAAAAAATAATAAAACCAATTACCTGCCTTGCTGGACATTCCCACCATGCTTTTCTTTTGTTTCCAAAAGCTTATGTCATTTTTAAAGGCCAGGAAATCAAACAAGAGCTAAAAAAGTCACATAAGTCAGTATTAATGCCACGTGTATTAATGATGATTGCATCCTATGTCAATAACAGAACACCACTCATTTGAAAAGGGTAGAGGCAAAATGTTTACAAGTCAATAAGTGAGGTGCAAGATCATTATATAGTAAAAAAAAATCTGAGTAAGCCAATTAAGACCTTAGTTTAAATTCAACTGTACTCACGTGAAAAGCAGCTACAAAAAAGGTCAAAGCCAAGAAATACAGGTTGGTGTCCACAAAGATGCCTTTTATCTCATCAGCATCTTTCTCTGTGAAGCCTATAACACAAATTGATGTTTAAGTGTTAAGTTTATTGAGATTTCCAATGTGGTATAAAATCGCAACATACCAAACTGCTGCAGAGAGTAGACTGCATCCTGCATGTGGATCCAGAACCTCAGTCTGCCCAGTGAGATGGAGTCATATGTGAGGGTGAGAGGCAGCTCTGTAGATGTACTGTTTATCTCCTAAACAGTAAAGAGGAAAAAAAAATACTACATTTTAGAAGTATCTCAAAAACATTTCTGATATCGATAAGAACTACCACAAACATTAAAACATCAGTTACAGAGGCTCACCATAAGGTCCTTGACTCGGTTACTGAGCTCATCAACAAACAGCAGAGGTAGATACACCATTTTCTTGCCATTTTGAAATCTGCGCACAAACATAATAGTTTATGCATAATTGAATATAATTTTGTGCACATGTATGTACTGTTTTTCTTAACTTACACTCTGAGGTATCTATGGACATCACTTGGCAGGTACTCTTTGTCAAATATAAAATGATCTCCAACAATGTTGAAAGTCAGTCGTGAACGCCAATGAGCAACTGGGTGATCTGAAGAGGCAGATGTTCTTGTGGTGCCCCCTCCTGGATTTGCACTGGCTCTTTTCTTTTGCGGGGACTCTTTAACATCCTTTGAGACCAAACATCAACAGTTGGCTTTTCTTATACAAAGTTACAAAATTAAAAAAAAGAATCAAACATATTGATTTACCTGTGTTTGCTCCTCTCCAGCTATGAGGGAGATCTCTGGAGGTTTGGGGACCATGTAAGTGGTGAGCTGAGCTACCAGGTGCACCTGTCTGTGGTCCTGCCAGGGGTTGACACCTGCTTGATGGACGAATATTAGGGCATACAACGTCCCATTGTTACGTGTTTTTTTGGGAAGGGAGACATTGATCATCCTGAGAAATAAAAACGGAGAAAGGGGATTAAGAAACAATTCATATGAATAAATGTGGTCCTCTAACTTTTGTCATATTTTGATAATTAAGACAGCCTGGAGGTGAAGAAATGTAAGGCTTTTTCACCCTTAATGTTAATTCACACTATTTAACATATGGACGTAACAGACATAAAACAAGCTACTGCAAGTATGTCTTTACAACTCTTATGTGTAAAATCTGAATTGAAGTTTACCTAATAAAGTTGATCGAATATAAATAATATAAAAAGGTGAATATTTCTTAACCTTTCAAACTTTCTGTCAATGTCAAAATCCTCTTCTTTGTGAATTAAAGTATGTCCTCCCTCAGCATTGGGTCGCAGCGATGTGTAGATGCTCAACTAACAGACAGAAATGTTATTACACATGTTATTACTAAATATTAAAACAGCATTTTAAAAATAAATATAATACCAATTTAAACAAACCTGCAGTTTGGGATTGGAGGCTAGGAATGGTGTAATACAGTTGGTACTTTTGGGGTTGTCACAGGGTTTGGTGTACACTATCCCATACATGACCCAACAGGTGTGCAACACATAGACCACAAACACCCCAACAATCAGCGTTGTGAAGGACGATTTCAGGAACATGATGCTGTTGTCTTCACTGTGTGTTGTCTCCTAAGATTAGCTGAACAGCCATAAGTCTGAAAGATAATGAAAGACAATGTGGACAATGTGGCATGTAGCAATTCAAAAACGTATGGGTCAAAATATAATCATGTATTAACTCAGTTTCAACTCAATGAGCAAGTATTGTCTGAAAAAATACAAACTTTCTTACAGCAGCCAGAAAAAGTGCATTGTTAAGCCTATAAAAACGACATTGCACATATCTTGTTTTTCTAGTTTTGAGTGGTAACCAAATACATTGTATGACATAGGGCAAAGCCTCAAGCGCTGTTCAGCTGCTTCCTTTACTCGATCTTGATTGTATTCTGATAAGAATCTCAGCGCATTAAATACAATAGTAGTCTATGGTCTGATATGAACATATGTGATGTTTTGTTTACTATTTGACTTCTTCCGCGCACAGATTTAAGAGTAAATATTCGCATACACAGTTAATGCCAGGCCACTAAACATTTCGTATACATTGCAATGAACTGTACAACTAAAATGTGTAGGGTAACGTGAATTAAACCTACCGGAGTGGGCTGAGGTGGCTGGCACTGACAGGACACTCGCCGCTGGATCATTGGCCGCTGCCTCCCCCATTCACTCCCACGCGTTCAAACACGACGACATTGTTTATTCATATCCATGCACGTCGAATAAAATAAAGGCATTTTACTGTACTCAACTGACAGCTATAATCAGCTACATACACGTAAAAGCTGGTTGATCAAAGAGTGAGTAGCATCAGTGAATTTCTCTCCACCATTCGTTTCCTGGTTGTGAACGGGAATTACGGAACTCACGCGATATTTCATGTAACTACTTAATAACTGAAAAAAAAAAAAAAAAAAAAAAAGAAAATTAAAAAAACAAAAAACAAAACAAAAACATGGGTGGTGAGATGATCATGGCAGAGAGTAAGCCTATACTTTATCCATATTATTTATTATCAAATAAAACTTTATAGGCACAATATAGTCCTATGCCTAAAGGTGTTTGATTACACACGTTTAAAACTTCCCATTTGTCAGCATCTTTAATGCATCCATTCTGTTGTGTATAGCCCCCATTGGTGGCCTTGGCTGCAAACTTTGTCAGGCCGTGTACAAAAAAACAGGACACAATGTGGAGTCAATTAGCTTTACTCCTGTGACTAACATAAAAAATATACTATCAATATGTTTTCACACATATCAGTGGCTGGCTCCCTTCTCCAGTCTCCAACGTGCTACTCAGAGGGGCAGGGCTTACAATTACATACTGGCCGATATTACCATGCTATTACACAGGATTTACAAATCATGTTGACTCCCAATAATATAAATCATGTATAAACAATAAAAGTATTTTAAATTTGCATTGGTCGCAGTGGAGTAATTATTTGGAGAGACACATGCCACACAATAGACTGTATAAAGAAGTGGACTAAGGGGGTGTGACGTCAACCATAACGTTCGGCTCATGGACTGTATATATAAATGGACATAGCTAACCTGCTAAGCATGAGCGCACTTCCGGCTCCATCAACTCTGGCTCCAATTCACTTTCTGTTGAAAAACTGTCGCCCTACTGTTTGTTGCTGTCAGGCTCATCATTTTGGTCTTAAATGCTCATATTAATCCACGCTACGTGATCCTGGTGTTTTTATGTGGCTATTTTGTCCGTAAATCAAGATATGAACACGCTGTCAATCAAACCTGTTGCTAACGCTAGCGGGAGCAACCTCAGGGAAAGAAGGTGCCTGACTTGTCTGTTATTAATGTTCATATCTTGATTTATGGACACAACAGTGAAATAAAAATATCAGGATTATGTAGAAGTACAATCTCTCTAGTGTAGCAAATATGAACATTTTAAGACAAAAATGACGATCCTGACAGCAGCAGTTACAGAGAGAGGGGCGACAGTTTTTCAATAGAAAGTGAATTGGAGCCAGAGTCAAAGTAGCCAGAAGCGCACCCATGATCACTTCTTATTTGGAATGTGGCGGCTAGCAGGTTAGCCATGTCCATTTATATATACAGTCTGTGACAGAGACAGAACTTATCCTCTGCAGTCTCCAATGTGCTACTGAGAGGGGAAGTGAAACTACCAAAATAAAAGACACGGGAGTAGTACGCACTTCCAGTTTTTCAAAATAAAATGTTGAAATGATAAAATTCACATATAAATTATAGTGAAACATACAATACAACAGGAAATAGTAATAAGTGCATTTTAACTCAGCTACACAGGGGACATATGTAGAGTACACTGGCTGTGAATTGAGTGCAATCATCCCGCAGAGTGCTCTGTGGGCACATTTCCCAGGCGAGCGTTGCTTCATAAATCTGCAGTTTTTGTGTCAGCTGTGACCCTGCCCGTCTTTGAGTGCTGCTGTATCATTGAGAGATGCTTTTCCTCATCTTTACTACTGTCCCTGTGCACCGGTGACTCAGTCTGCTTCATATACCTACACCTTTACATCTGGCCATTTTAAACCCCATAAGCGAACATGGCAAGGGCTTTTTCCACTTTCGATCAGGTGATAAAACTTCAATAAAGCACCAAGGCAAGGACACAGTTTCAAAAGTGGAGGGAAATCGCACACACACAATGTATTTCCTGTTGAATAGTCATTAGATTATTGGAGAATCTTAAAACTGAAAGTCTATGCATCCATTGAAAACTTTTGTTAATTTTTCATTTAAACTGAACTCTCTTCACACACAGCACTCAACAACTATTTTCTCTTCTCCCTTTATTTTTTTCTTTCTATTTATTTTGTATTGAGAAATTATTTAGCCTATTGCTTTATATTGTCAAGAGCTGTATTTTACTAGAGCTTGCAGCAACTGAACCTTTGGTACTGGTAACCTTAGAAGACACTGAGCAGTTAGTTTCATGGCTGATACTGAAAAAGCAAAACAACATTATAATGATCTTCAATTACACCTATTATCAATTACATCCATGTCCTCCATGCCAATAGAACCACAGATACTGCCATTATCCATATCGAGATAATGAAGCCTAACTATAGCGCCAAAGAGATGCAAAGAAAAATATAATACGTTTTAGATAAATGAAAAAGGAGGGCAGAACTTTCTGTGATGTATTCAACTCCCATTTAGTTGTCGGGAGTGATAAAATGGCTTCCATGGAGATGTTCTCGTCTCTTCCCTGTGGTAACCCAGCAGTCACATACATTAGCCAAATTGCTGAATAGTCTGTCCCCATTGAGCAGATCCCGGGGCTGCTCTCACACTGTTCTGGTTCAGACTGAAGGTGAACACTTTTTGGTTGCTCTAAGGCCCTCCTAAATCTCCAAGTCCCTCAGTGCAAAAAATATGAGCGGATACTTCATCTTTTAATGCACTTTTCTCCCCGCTTTTAATCTTGTTGATATTAAAGTTTGAAATTTACTGTCTTTGAGAAAGAGCCTAAATCAGGTTATGTGCCCACCACTGTAAGGACGCCATGTCAAAAGGACCATTTTCATTTCTACAATTTATGTCAAAGTGTGGGAAATATTAGACATATAATAGACAGAAACATTATATAAAATGCCTTTACCGTAATGTTTACCTCAATCTGCAGGGCTCACGAAAATCACAAAACATTTTTAGAACCACCTTTGTCACTCTGGGCATTGGAGGATACTTAGGCCTATTTCAATCTGACTTAATCAAATATATCATCAATTAATCAAATACATATATATTTACATACAATACATTTTTCACTATGATTCATATCCACCTTAATGCTATTGATGGAAAAGTATCAACACTTTCAGCACACACACAACGACAGTTATATAACAAAAACAATACACTACAAAAATAATGTAAAATACAGTGGCTTAGTAACAATTTGAAATATTCAATAGTACCACTAGGGGGCATGGCTGTTCCATTTATCAGACATCTGTGGTGCTGTTAAACGTTCTGATCCCATCTGTTTGTCTGTCTGTCTGTGTTTGCGCTCGTGCCCTTCCACAATGCGCTGCAAAGATCTATAATCACCACTCTGCATGTTTCCATCAGCATCCATCATTCTTTATGGAGTTTCTCAGTCGGGGTGCACCGCAGAAAGGCAGCGCAGAGGGGAGGAGGAAAACACTGTCTTCATTCAGGGCCACACAAGGCTGTAGTCGGCTCTGTTTCTGAATGACCTCCTGGATACAACCTCCTGGATGTGTCCCTGTCCTCACGTTTGAGTGTTCACCAGCAATTAGAAGACCTCACTCACAGTCCCCTGCAGAGGCAGCATTCAATTACTGAGTCAAGAAATTGTACGCTACTTCTCATAGTTTTGTGATTAGTTTTGTTTGTTGAGAAATGTATTTTTGAAGTAACATTTGCAATCGGTTATAATTACATTTTCTAATAGACCTACGTGAAATATCGACATTTCTGCATGTTTTTGTAACAGTTTTCTGAAGTATGGTTTTAACTTTCTATTTCATACAGGAATCATACAGGGTGACTGTGACACCTCCAGAAAGTTACATACTGTACCTTTAAATAAACAGTAGAAGAAATATTTGCTAATAATAGAGAGCCTAATAAGCCATCTTTAAATAAAATTGCAGTCACATTAGAGTGTCCCATGTGTGAGTTTGCGGAGAAAAAAATCACAAACTTGCACCTTTAGGCAGGAAGTCCCACATCAGACAAAACAAAAACAAGGGGTACTTGGTGGTACACTATAACTTCAATGTGCAGCATAACTGTGAACGCTCATGAAAAAACACTAAAAAAGCCGGTGCTCTCCCTCCTCTCATCTCAATCAAAGCAGATATGTTGCATAATTTAGCACTGGCATAAAGTGAAAATAACGCGCCTCATTTAAATGCTAATTTGTCTTCAGTGGGGGAATCAGACAAAGGCAACAGGTCAGAAGAATATGGAGTACATAGAATAGGCTGTATATCAAGACAGTGAGACAGTTCCCCCACAACGGTCCTCCCATAAAAATCTTTTATTTCTTCATGCATCTTTTTTGGCTGGACACGGCTGCATAAATACACAGGGAGCACTGTTCCGCACTGCCGGCTGACTGAAAATCATTACCGATGCTGTTTTCTCCCCAATCACACCTGCTTTATACCAGGCCAGAGCCATTTGTTTTGAACTACACAATACTGCTGTCTTTTAAACCAATGATACAAACAATGAGAAACATGGTGCAATGAATATGGATAGTATACATTTTATATTCTATTTGGATTACTTCTGGGTCAGGGTTCCCCACTCAACCTAAAACATGCACAACAAGCTAATCTGCCAGCAAAGTACTCCCAAGCATGAAGATAACTCAAAATGGGATTCCTGGACGCTGCTATGTGCTTGTACACAATGTGCATGACTGCCAGTTTCCTATATCAAACTCATAAAAGTAGCTTGCCCAAGGACGCAACGAAAGCTAACCTTTGGGCTTGAGCGCGTTCTAACCACTGAAGTGTCACTGAAATGCCTGTCAAATCAACAGCAATTAAAAGTGCACTGTGTAACTTTTCCGGCGCGAGTGGTCCACCACCTTTTTGTCTCCATGCATGTTAAAGGTGCTGCAGCTGATTTTGAAAGATGTAAAAAACACACATTTTAACCAGTTTGCAGTGTATTCACCACAATGGGTAGAGTTTTGCTATGACATTAAAGCTAACAAATACTACAAAGCTAACATGCACTTTCTTGGGCAATAAAATGCTTTCTAAGATGCAGGGAATATGCAGCAGACTTATTTTGACCTCTAGAACTGTTAAGTAAAGTCTAGTAGAGAGCCTATAATGCTTTACCTGAAATGTTACATTGTATGGCATTGAACTGAATTTGTTCAATTACAGGTGTTATTATTGATAAGGTGAGGGAGGTCACCACTCCATAGATCTGATCTGTAGCATGGCCTGGTTGCATCACCTGCTTGATTCTGTGGAGACAAATATGTTTAATGCCATAGTGCAAAACATTCAAGGCAAAGCAACAACATCTCCGTGGAGACAAGAAGGTGGCGGACCCTCCACCAGAAAAGTTACATAGTGCAGCTTTAAAGCAGACCAATTCTGTAAAATTGACTTTTCAGAGCTTTTAACCATGTTATAGTTGTTTCCCCTTCTCATTTACCATCTCAGCGTTGTATCTGGAGTGATTCGTGACTCGTTTGAGCAATCTTCAATCACTTATTTTCAAGACACCTTATTGCCAATCAACCCCCGTTTTTACCACCACCGGCACACGCCCACTGCTCTGCACTTACTTCCTTCTCCAGTTGTATTTTCTGAATCGGTGATAAGCGTAGGATTCAGCAGCGTTGCGTAGTCATTTTGGCATAAATGAAAAAAAAACCCTGTTCACCAGTGTGATCTGCAGCTATCCACCAGGGGTGTCGACAACTCACAGGACTTTGTTGTGATGAAGTTTACGCCGACGTCGGCTCCCACTGGGCACCACAGATTTCTAATGGAAGTCAGCAAACTTGTTTCTTTTATTAAGTTGTTTTAGATGAATATTGCAATTTAAAATGTGCAAATTATAACATAATGATCCATGGTTGTCATAAATAATACTATAACTATATACAGTGATGGGAAGGATACTTTGAAAATGTATTTAGTTACAGAATACTGAATACCTGCATTAAAATGCATTATGAATACTATTATATTATAGTGAAAAAACATGACATAATTCAAAACAGCTTGATTTTTTTTACACTGATTTCTTTTTTTCTCACTAATACTGAGCAATTCAGAGCCAAAATTGCTTGATGAAGTACCGCCAAGTATTGCTTTGATTTTTAAAAAAGTAACTGTATTCTGAATACCACCAAATGAAAGAGTAACTGTACTGGAATACAGTTACTCCAAAATAGTATTCAGTACACAACTGAAAGGGCCTTATTTATTAAGCGTTTGCTCATGTGCTAAATGGCTAAGCTCAAATAAGCTGTAATAAAATATAGCTGTAATCAAATATAAACTCTTTACCTAAACTGGGCTTTCACATGTCTATCCCATGTCCTAAAGACTGTCCATGTCCTAAAGACTATCCATGTCCTAAAGACTGTCCATGTCCTAAAGACTATCCATGTCCTAAAGACTGTCCATGTCCTAAAGACTATCCATGTCCTAAAGACTGTCCATGTCCTAAAGACTGTCCCACTTATCTCTGCACCAATCTGATGCCACAGGCTTGCGTGTTTTTCGTGCACGTACTTTTGTATCCATCATCCCGCGTTTGAGTCCAGAATAAAAAGGATAGGCTAACGCTGGTTAACCTACTGTTAGAAGTTTTCATGGGTCTCTGTCAGATGTTCCTTAATCCAAACGTTAATTGGCAACACTTTAACAATTCAGATGGCTCATAGGAGCAGAGACATGTAAACTTTTTCACTCACTGAATGCTCTCATTTAGCTACATTTCAGTTTTGCAGCAGAAATAATACGCACACTTCACAATAGTAAATCACACGCAACACGCCCACAAATTGCACAAGCTGTTTTATACTTGCAGTTTAGTGCATGGATTGATAACTGAGGCCCAAAGTGTATTGTGCATTGTGGTGTGCCTCTATAGAGCTCTGTCACTCAGGGCTGTCCTCCTATCTGAATCTTGAACATCTTTCCATCTGTCTTTGAGCGTCTCTGTCCCATTCTTCTCAGCTTGTGTCCGTCTTCTTCCGCCCGCGCCCTGTCGTCCCGTGATGGAGTGAGAAGTTAGTTGGATTCGCCCTTGTCCCGCCCTCCAAGGTTAACTGTTCCCATTCGCACACGCGCTGACCTCCCTGTGTACGCCATTTCTGTGCCGTTTATAGCTTTTTGCAGGTGTTTGACATGCATGACTTGGAATGTATAGCCAACATCCATTATTCAGGAATTACCCATAGTATGTGTGCGGGTGCATATTCAAAGGCATATTTCCCATTTAGACTCCACATGAATTTCTATTAAAGTTGACACCACAATGGGACATTTTCTATGTATTTATTGTATAGGAGTATGGTGCAGTCGCAAGGTCATTGGCTGATAAGAGGTTGTGACATTATATAATATGATATCATCTCAGATGGAGGCAATGCCTATTGCGACTCCATGGGTGATTTACTGTTTTTAAAAGAAATCCACAAACTGAGGCACAAATGTTGATCCATAGCAGTACTTCTTAGACGTTAGGTTCACAAACTATAGAAATATTAAACTTCCTGGCTCAAAAGAAATCTCCAACAATCTTGCCTTTGTGAGTGAATAATGGCACCCAAAATCACCTTAGTTTGAAAAGTCATTGTAAACTCTATGTATCATATGGACACTAATTAGAAATTTATCAATGAAACCTTTCAAAATATCTTTTGATATTTGATATGACAAACAAAATGCTAATTTGAATCAGAAGTGAATGGTTGGTTAACGGTAAACGGTCACATTTTTATATAGCGCTTTTCCACATTCAAGGCCCTCAAAGTGCTTTACATCAAGGAACCACTCACCGATTCACACATACATTCATACACCAGTGTACACAGACATTGGGAGTGAGGTGGGTTAAGTGTCTTGCCCAAGGACACGACAGCATTCATCTGTGGGAGCTGGAACCACCAACCTGTGGGTCAGCGAATGATGTTAATGTTGAGAGCAGGATTAAAACCGCCATCCTTCAGATCAGTACAATACATGTACAGAGAAGACATATTCAGAATACTAATTCTAACTGTATTCTGTTACAGTTACTTTTTCATTTGGGGGTATTCAGAATACAGTTACTTTTCTAAAATCAAAGGAATACATTGCAGTACTTGATCACACAATTTAGGCTTCAAACTGCACATCATTAGTGAGAAAAATAGCTCATGTGGTGAGTGCATGTGTGATTTTTCCTTCTCCAATTAGTGACAGGAAATGACAGTGAAACAAACATTAAGCTTAAATGCTATGTTACGTGTTTACAATATAATTTAAATGCAACTCTGTGTGAAAGTAGCACTCAGAATACAGTACTCTGACTGGGCCATGTGTCAGAATACGTTACAAAATACATTTTAAGGCAAGTATTCAGTATTCTGTAATTGAACACATTTTTCATTTTGTCCCATCACTGTTAATAATAGAACACATTGAATGTTTTTGATTAGAATTAAACATTTTAGGGAATAAAGATATAATGATAGGATCTAAAAAAGCCTTAAGAGGTGCAAAGGGAAGTAAAAGACAATATAAAACAAAAATGATAAAAATGAAACAGGAGGAGAGGTGAGCAGGTGCACATTGGAGTTGTCAGCTCTCTGTTTGGGTGAAGACCAAAGCTACGAGCACATGCCGCAAAGTCACCTCCAGCACAGTAGTAACAGGACTTCAAAGCTCCACTGTTCTCTGAGAGTTCACACAATAATAAGAGGAGAGATATTCAGAGGAGCACCTACACTATACTGACTCCATGGCAACTGATACAGGTATTTTAGAATGTGTTGTAAATTGGTTGTGGATTCTTAAAAACAGATTGGGATTTGGGAAAAAAAAAATTAAATCCAGCTAAAAAAATATAAGAATAGTAGTGACGCAGGGGCAGGAACCCAAGACTTCAGTTTGGATTTCCAGACCATGTGGACGCTTTATGTGTGGAGTTTATACATTTTCTCCATCAACCTAAAGCACTCATGATAATTCAACACTCCTGAGGCAAGTTATGTAACTTGTCTGATGAGGAGGTCCACCACCTTCTTGTTGTTATTTTATTTATTTATTTATTTTTTTGCCTGGAAAGTTCCACTGTTTGCATGGCATTAAACTTATCCACAGCCTCTCCACAGATTTCTCCTGTAATTCGGTGGTGTCACATGCTTGTCTCCAGTTTAATGCCATATTCTGGAACATATTAGGCAAAGCAATAACATTTTCATAGAAACAAGCAGGTGGTGGACCCTTCATTAGAAAAGTTACAAAGTGCAACTTTACATAACAGAAGGGTCCCTGGGTGCTCCCACTGCTCCTGACAGGTTAACCTATAGGCAGTAGCACTAGCACTAGCCGCAGCGCTTCAAATAGGAAGTGAACATGGACACGCTTACAGCTCCACTGACTCTGGCTCCAATTCACTTTCTATTGAAGAACGGTTGCCCCTCTCTCTGTAACTGCTGCTGTCAGGCTCGTCATTTTTTTCGTCAAAAGTTCATATTAACACGCTCTACACTCTACGCTCTCTATCCTGGCATTTTAATTCCACTATTGTGTCTGTAAATCAAGATATGAACATTGATAGCAGACAAATCAGGTGCCTTCTTTCCCTGAGGTCGCTCTCGCTAGCGTTAGCAACAGGTTTGATTAACAGCGTTGTTAAGCACCCACTCTGTGGGGTGTTACCTTCTACGGCCTCGCTCCAGATTGGGTCTTTGGTTGCTTTGATCGCGGTCAGAATTCCAAATATGGAACTCGGCTCCAAATTTGCCCCTATAACTTCTAGCCTCGATGAGCTTCATTTCTCTGTAACGCTGCTGTCAGGCTCATCATTTTTTTCGTCAAAAGTTCATATTAACACGCTCTACACTCTACGCTCTCTATCCTGGCATTTTAATTCCACTATTGTGTCTGTAAATCAAGATATGAACATTGATAGCAGACAAATCAGGTGCCTTCTTTCCCTGAGGTCGCTCTCGCTAGCGTTAGCAACAGGTTTGATTAACAGCGTTCTTAAGCACCCACTCTGTGGGGTGTTACCTTCAACGGCCTCGCTCCAGATTGGGTCTTTGGTTGCTTTGATCGCGGTCAGAATTCCAAATATGGAACTCGGCTCCAAATTTGCCCCTATAACTTCTAGCCTCGATGAGCTTCATTTGACTGGATCCAAACGCTATGGGTGACGTCACACTCACTTAGTCCACTTCTTTATAGAGTCTATGGATTAACATCATAGCTGTTGTTTGCTCCAGCTTGAAATAGCAAACATAAAGTACATCGTTTATATCTATGTTGGGAAAATGGCGATGCACATGGGCACATAACAAATATATCAGTTTCCTGTTCATATTCTCAGTTTGCGAGGGCCCAGACCCTGCGCTCTGTCCCCGCTGAGTCTGTGTGGGTTTGTGAATGTGTGCTTACAGATTGTAACTGTACTCATGACTGCCCCCGCGAGCCAGCATCAGATGTCGCTCCATCTATGCATCTGTCCCTTCGGCCCACCCAAAATCTCCCCTCTTCAGGATCCTGACTGTGTAAAATCCAAATCCCATGTGGAGATGGACAGATTGTAATAGGAGAGAGTAAAAATGAACAGAGCAGAGGCATGGCAGAGGAGACGCGGTGCTGGGGAGAGAGAAGCAATCAAAGTTTCACACATGCTTGGCGCGGTATAGAGGCCAGCGGTCTGTGAAAGTGGTGGATCTGAGTGAGGCAGTCAAGCAAAAGAGCAGCGTCATCAAAAACAAAGCATTTTTTTCTCTTTAGACCCAACAGGCTGGACCAACTGTTAGCATATATAAGGCGGTACGTAGCCTATAGGGTTACTCATTAGCTGTCTCACGCTCTGTTAAATTGGTTGTTGGTTGAGCATGTTCAAGTGTCAGTAAAAGGCCAAGGAAAATATTGCATTTGTTTTGGGACCAGAACAGGTTTAAACGCGCTGAATGTATTTTTTTGGTGGCATTAAACAAATCGAGTTACATGTCAGATCTGTGGAGAGGTGACCCTGCTCACAGTAAGAATGCATGTTTTTGAAGATGTCTGTGTAATCCATAGACTGTATATATAAATGGACATAGCTAACGCGTTAGCCGCTGTGCTCAGATTAGAAAGTGATCATGGGCGCAATTCCGGCTCCATCGACTCTGGATCCAGTTCACTTTACACTGTAATATTGTCACCCCTCCCTCTGTAATTGCCGCAGTGAGTCTCATAATTTTGCTCTTAAAATGTTTGTATTAACCTACTCTACATGATCCTGGTGTCTTTATTTCACAATTTTGTCCATGATTCAAGATATAAACATTAATAACTGACAAATCAGGCGCTTTCTTTCCCCGAGGTCATTCCCACTAGCGTTAGCAACAGGTTTGATTGACAGCATTGCTAAGTGTGCCCTCCCTGCTAAACCAGCCATGCGGCCAGGAAGGGGCGTTCCTTTCAACAGCCTCGCTCCAGATTGGCTTTTTGGTTGCTATGATACTCGCGATCGGAATTCCAAATGTGGAACTCGGCTCCAAATTCGCCCCGTAACTGCTAACCTCGATGAGCTTCATTTGACTGGAGCCGAAAGCTATGGGTGACGTCACACTCACTTAGTCCACTTCTTTATACAGCCTATGGTGTAGTCCCTCAGTCATCCAGGTAGGTTCCATAGCTAAAGAAAATTCAAATCTGTCAACCGGACAAAAGTATAGTTAGTATAGTTAGATAGAAAAGTTTCTCTCAAGCCCCTCACACAAACAAATACATCAGGCCATCTTCTAAAATTAACTGTGTCCATTGAGTTTTTGTGTATGTTTTTTGCAGACGATTCCGGTGTGATTGGAATCCAATGGAGCGCTGCTTTCTGTGATCACCGCAGACACGCCGAGACAAGCTGACTCTTTGTAGTTAGCATGTGGCGTGTCCTGTGCTAGCGTATCCGTGTGCTAGCTGCGGGAAGCTGTGAGTGAGGGAAATGCTAATGCTCCATGTGCGGCTATCACCAGCGGAGTCTCCCCCCGGCTCTGCTCTGATGGACCACTACCTCGTGTTGTGGAGATGAAAGGAATGGCGGGAACTCATCTCACGCTATGAATCCTGGGTAAGAAGCGTGTGATGTGAGCACTGCCCCATCACTACATGGCTTTCATCCTGGTATCGATATAATAGGTCCCTGTCCCTCCTCCTGGTGCATTCATCAGTTCTGCTGTAGCTTCTTGTTATTTTATTTTATTTTTCTTTTGTTTACAGCTCTGTTTTCCTTAGTTAAAAGCTAACAACAGTTGGGCCTAAGTTGGGGCAGTGATCCATTTAGTTGGAGGGTTGATCGATAAACAACATGGCCGACAAACTTTCAGTCAACATTACAAAGTTTAAAATGTACTTTTTAATATATATTTTTTTTAATTCAGTATTTTCTATATTTCATATAAAGAAATAGTAACCTTAAACCACAGGATAAAGAAAGCTATAGAAAATGTTCATGAGGAACATCAGAACTGAAGAAGCTTCTTAGATGCTTAGATATTACTCTAAAAACTGACAGATTTCAACCTTCTTTTGTTATAATTCTCTTCATTTAAAAATATCATACACAATGATCACATCATTCTATATGTGAAACCTGTACAAACAGGCATAGTATGAATGTATATGTACATGTAAATAATCAATACTAAGTCAAAAGTGTGATTTTTTTTATCACATCAGTCAATTCTAAATAAATCTAAACTTAAAGTTTTCCTCAATTTCACTTTCTTATTTTGCCTGGATCCTCTTCAGCCCCTCCTCAGCCCTTCTTCAGCCCCTCTTCCTCAGCCCATCCCGCTCCGTCTCAGAACATGAAATGATCAAAGTGTCCATTTTGGCCATGACAGTTCAATTTGACATGTCGACACTCACACACGCACACAGTTTCAAGTGCACATGCAAGTAAGACTTGCCACAATTTGAACAAGTTTGGACTCAGCCTGCCAGGGTAAAATACAACTTTCATTCCAAAACCTTAAGATTGTGCAATAATGGTTTATAAGGTTTATAAATAGCTTCAGTTGCAGGTTATGTTGTAATTTCCTTGGGCCAATATTCTGATAACTTTCTGAAAATATTTTTAGGCAGTATATTACACCTCCGTATACCATTTCAAAACTGTTATTTTCAACTGCAGACCCTTAAATGGAAACAGTTTCTTGTTCGTAGGCTATCTAGGTTATTAGGCTACATAAACAAATTATGGAGTAGGCTAATGTTTTTGAGTTATAGCTGCCAGTCCATATAGTGTTTTAGGTCACAGTTAGTTAAAGTCAGTTAATTACATGCTTAAAATTGTTTCAATATAATGTTGTATGTTTAAAAATAAAATCTGCACAAACTTAAACATACTTGGTTCCTGTGTTATAGCCATAAACTGTATATGGTTCTAACGATGTGTGGGCTAACGAAGCCAGTTGCCCACGGTGACATTAGCGTTGGTGGCTATGTGAAAAGCACTAATTACTTTGTGTTGAAAGGATTAAAGGTTTAAGTATTAAAATGGCAGACATTCTTATCAGCTCACCAAGGGGCTCCTAACACCAGTAACATATTACAAATGTCTTCTTTTATCCTCTTTACTGTGAGCATGTTCAGGCTCACGTCAGGTCAGTCAACTATGGATTTATGCAATAATCTGTCAAGAAAATAATTAAATCATTTCATAAATCAATTAAAGATCCTATATTAAGCACAACTGACTCTTGTGAGCTTTATGCCATGTTAAAATGTTGTTACCTCCTCAAAAACATACCTGGAGTTGTGTTTTGTTTCATTCACACATGTTTGAGTAATCCTGCATTATTAGTCTGTCTAAACGTCCAAAGCTCAAAATGCTCTGTTCCACCTTGTGATGTCATGACGCAGTAGTTTTTAAGTTAACAGCTACATTTTATGTTTAGTTCAGTAGAACTGCCAGCAACCGTGGCAATTCCACAGCTGAAATTATCCAAATGATTCTAGTGAAGGTGTATGGGGTTTAAAACACAGTGGAGCACTCCCTGTATTACCACATGACATCACAAGGTGGAACAAAGTGTTTCCTGAAAAGAACTCAGCCTGCAGGGTTTGCGTGTTAAACATGTGTGAAAGAAACAAAACACAGCTCCAGGTGTGTTTTTGATGAGGAAACAACATTATAACATAGATCAGAAAACAGTGTAATATGGGCCCTTTAAGTCCTAGTACAATACAATATACACTTTTATAATCGTTTGTGAAAGTAGAACAGTAAGGAAATCAGTATGCAATAGTTAGGAATCCGCAGGTGACACCACTCTAGTAAATGTTTCATGCTCTACATGATGAGCCACTGAATTACCATTTTTAATTAGACCATGAACCAAAGTGATGTGTGCTTTCTTTGGTTAATGTTGTCAGTGTTTAAAATGCCATATTCCCTGTGTTGCCTCGTCTCACAGATGTTATTGCTACCTGCATCTTGGCGTCTTTACCACTTGTTTTGTGTCCCTCCCACTGAATCTAACGCACTCATCCACATTAATATTCACAGGCAGCTCCCCCTCAGCTCTTTCAAATCAGCCGCTGCTCTGGCACACATATTTCTTTAGGAAAACATAGCTCCATTTCTTGTTTTTCTCTCCTCTACCCAAAAACTAGTTTGAATCACTGCATCCTTCATCTTTTTCTGAATTGCTCACGTCAAAAACAGATGATGCAAAAGTGAAGTCTACCTTAAAGCTGTGTGACTTTTTAATTTATTTGACCTCCTCATTCATTCTGACTATTTTAAAGGGCCGCTATGTAAGTTTTTAGGTGGAGGCTCCAAAACTGTCTCTTCTCCATGGAGATGTTGTGGTTTTGTCTGGAAAGTTACACAAAATGGCATAAAACTAGGCAATCTCCATGGAGACAAGAAGATGATTCCACAAAGCCACGTAGTTTTGGTAATGAAACGATTGTAAATGAATAAATGAAAGATATAGTGTAATGCCATACTGTGGAACATTCCAGTCACAGCATTAATATTTTCATATGACAAGTAGGCGATAGATCATCCACCAGAAAAGTTGCACACCTTTAAGATTTTATACCAGATGCACTGTCTTGTCAGTGCCAGTGCTTTTCATTATGGGGGTCGTGGCTGAAAAAGGATAGAACCAATGTTTGGATAACCATAACCTTGTCAGAACATAACCTTGTCTGGTTTGTTCAAATGTAGAGCATGCCTGAAACCTTGTATGCAATAATTGGGAAGCTATCAGCATATTTATAAACAATTTTCAGAACACATCTGCACCAGAAACTTGTGGAAGTTGTAATCACATTGCAATCACATTTTGCAATCAAAGTCTTCAGTCAACTCCCTGCATATGACAGTGGAGTGGGGACGATTACCTCTGGAAGTCTCTGGTCCATCCACTTTAAACTCCAATCGTGTGCTATTTTTGCCCATGCACAATTGCACTAGCTCAGAATTTGCCTTTTTGGTTCTTTTGGGGTCTCAGCTGTGGCATTTTACAAACAGCTTTGTAAAATACGCAGATGTGTGCACTTACTCTGAATCGAGCTTTTGGGTGGAAATAGCATTTATTTAGCTAGAGGGGTTTTACAGTTTCAGTTTTGTACTTTCACCATTGAGTTATTATTATTTTAACCTGGAATGCACAACAGTAAGTAAACCTGTCTATGTTGCATATTATGTTCTCATTTATTCTATTATATGTGTTTTTATTGCTTAAAGATGCCTTGTCTCTTGCATGAATGTGGTCTCCTCTCCACAGATCTGACTTGTAACTTGGCTTGCTTGTCTCCATAGTGATAGATATGTTTAATGCCATACTGTGGGAGAACATTCTAGACAAGGCTGTAAGATTTCCATGAAAACAATCCGGCGGCGTCCAGGAAGGCTGCTTGTACTTGTACTTGCTTTTTTAATAGTTAGGTTTCAAATGACCACTGGATGGCACTGTTGGCTCATCTCACGTGTGTCCGTTACCCACACATACATTCACAACAGAGCAGAGCTGGGCAAACACAACACTACAGGCTTGGGAGATGAGCTTTCTATCAGTCAGTTTGCACCAGTTTCATGTTTTTTTTTTCTTTTTTCCTTTCTCATAAAATATCTTTGTCGAGTTTACAGCTAGTTACTAAAGCAGGTGGGCCATAATGCTAAAACGCATTGAAAAACACTTGGAATTAGAAATGACATACATTTACATACATTTACACACTTTGTCCTCATAATAAGTAAATGATTAAGCATCTAAGTACTTCCCAAAAGTTAAAATGTGTAATTATTATTTGAACACATCCCCGAAAATGATCAGTATTTGTCAAAAGTGGTTGAAGGAAAGAGGGTTGAACGCTGGCCCGTTGAATCTATTGAATAATATCTTTCAAATCATTCAAATATAAAGGCCCATTACGTTGCATTACAAAGCCGGTCTTATAAACAGTAGCAAAATAAAATTCACTCATCGCCTGTCAGCTCTACTGGAGAGTTCAGCTCAAGTGCTTTGCTCAAGGGTACTTCAGCAGAGTGTATTACCTCTCAGTCACACCCCACACGTTTCATATCGACTGAATTTGAAGTGGCGTCGGCCTCTGTCACAAAATACACTTACCTCTTACGCTCTTTTTTTCTTGAGGAGGGCATTGTCTGAAGAAGGCCAAACTGTTGTGGTGAATTTAACTGTTCATGGTGCCGTATAAAAATAGGCAAAATGAAAATGTCTAAACCAGAGTATACCGACAACCAGTGGTGGAAGGTAACAAAGTACAAGTAGTAAAGTACAGGTTTTCAGGTATCTGTACTACACTTGGTACATTTTACAGTGGATACGTTTTACTTTTATTTCTCTACATTTGAGAGTAAATATCTGTACTTTCTACTCCACTGCATTTTTGAACAGGACTGAAAAGTAAATAGTACTTTGAAAATAATATGAAAAGTAAATAGTACTTTTCATATGATTTGGTTATTTTTACCATGTTTGTGGTAACACCCTGACTAAAGTTTTTGAGTTCAAGCTTCGGCTTTGAGCAAACAAAAATAAATACACAAAATTCATGAGAAAAATTTAGTTTAAGAGTTAGTTTAGTTTAAGATTTGTATTGCTACAATTGAGCAAAATATGTATAATTTTTAATCAATATCACTGCATTTAACACTTTAACAAATTAACAACACTAAAAATCTAAATCTGTATGAAATACTATTACTTTTTACTGTAAAAGTACACTTTGCACAAGGTACTTAAATACTTTTACTTAAGTAGATTTTTTCACGTGATACTTTTACTTTTACTTAATTAACTTTTTGCCTCTGTATCCATACTTTTGCTTATGTAACAAAATTTAGTACTTCATCCACCACTGAAAACAACACCGGCCTTAATTGCCAACTCAATGTTTGTTTTTGTATTTTCATGCTGTGAAGAAGTCAATCTAATGTATGTCACCAAAATGAGAAAACTGCAGCAATGGAAACATACTAAAAGGCAACCATTCACTTTCATTTGATCTACCTATATCTATCTCTATCTCTATCTCTCTCTCTTTTCTCTCTCT
>KN486499.1:0-14195 GCA_000787095.1 Periophthalmodon schlosseri
AGACCAGAGACCAGAGACCAGACCCAAAATCCCTTACTCAGTCAGAGCAAAACCCAAGCAGACGGGAGTAGAGACATTCCAGACATTTTTGATTAGTTCAAGACAAAACAGCGACTCCAGTCACATTTAAACCTGATTTCAGATAGACCACACACGCACACGCTGGGTTTCCATGCTTCTCGGGGACATTCCATTGACTTCTGTTCATTTTCTGAAGACTGATCTTAACCTTAACCATTAGTCACTACTTGCCAAACCTTAACCTAAACCCTAACCCTGATGATATGAAAGGATTCTTGTCATGGACCTGGTGATGTTTGTCCCATAAGAGAGGCAGGTCCCCATGATGTGAGTGTGTGTACAGAGTTTAGTCCCCACGCTGTGAGAAATACCCGACACACACATGCATTTTTCAGCAGTGGAGTCCGTCTGTCTGACAAGTGTTTTTAGAATCTGGAGGGAGCGAGACACTGGTCAGTTATTAGCTCAAAATCACTGATGGGAGTCACGCACTGTGTCATCAATCAAATATGTGGAGCAAAGACAAGAAAGTCCCTCCAGATCTAAACCAGGTCTATAACAGGGCTATTCCAGGTCTATAACAGGACTATTCCAGGTCTATAACCAGACTATTCCAGGTCTATAACAGGACTATTCCAGGTCTATAACAGGACTATTCCAGGTCTATAACAGGACTATTCCAGGTCTATAACAGGACTATTCCAGGTCTATAACAGGACTATTCCAGGTCTATAACAGGACTATTCCAGGTCTATAACAGGACTATTCCAGGTCTATAACAGGACTATTCCAGGTCTATAACAGGACTATTCCAGGTCTATAACAGGACTATTCCAGGTCTATAACAGGACTATTCCAGGTCTATAACAGGACTATTCCAGGTCTATAACAGAGCTAAACCAGGTCTATAACCGGACTATTCCAGGTCTATAACAGGACTATTCCAGGTCTAATCTAGGACTAAACCAGGTCTATAACAGGACTATTCCAGGTTGAGAAACACTGCTGTAGAGTTCATGGTCTTTATGACACACTCAGTACTGTGAGCTGGCTTGCAACTCCACAAAACTGACTTATTTTGCCTGGAGGAGGGCCTCCTCCTGCTTGTTTCCACGGAAATGCTGTTCCTTTGTCTATAATATTCCACAGTATGGCATAAAACGTATCTGTCTCCATGGAGAATGTTCTGAAGTATTGCTTTCTGTTTCCATGGAATCATGCAGGTGACGAGCCACCTCCAGAATGTTACACACTGTAGCTTTAAATACTTGTTTTGACTCTATACATCCAGAAATGTTATTATAGATTTTACACATTTTAGGAAGACGCAGTATTGTATGTAATGTGTCAGGAGAGGTGTTGTCACTTGAGTTCATTGTTAAGGAATAGACTCAATACTCGATACTATCAATACACAATACACAATACTCAATACTACGATGATAATAAAAACCTTCTTTCTTTAGACAACAGAATGTGATTTTCCAGATTAAATGGTACTTTCTTTTCTATTCCCATGTGGCCTTATATCTGTGTAATCCCTCAGTGTCCAGTAGGTTCCATAGTGGTCCATGGGCGTAAACTAGTCTATGTGTCTTATACTTGTTCTGATTCAGCTCAAGATCATTCTAAAGCTTCAGGAAAGGTTCATTTCTGTCCTGTGAATGGGACTTTTTTAGTATCGATACCAGCTCAAATATCTAGTTTTGATACTTGTTTCAGTATCGATTAGTGTCCGATACTTTTGACAACACTATCTTAGCCTCAGCTCCTCTGTGTGAGACTCAGCTCTACAGCAGTGCCTCTGATAAAACCAAAATGTCCGCCGCTGTAAACGCCCCGAGGCGCCATGGTAACGACCTGCTGTGACAGAGGGGGGTCTGTCCGCCGCACAAACAACGCCTTGCTCCAGGGCACAATGGCAGCGCCATCTGGAACCCCCACGGAGAACTGCAATCACTGCTACACTATGAGTAATGACCCAGAATGCACTGCAGCACAGGGGGGCTTTGTACTCCTCTGTGCCATGAAAAATCTATCCTCTGCGTCATAAATCTGTCCTCCTCTAGGCCTCAACAACACTCCTCTGTACCACTATCCCTCCTCTGCGTCACTGTCCCTCCTCTGTACCACTGCCCATTCTCTGTACCACTGTACTTCCTCTGTACCACTATCCTTCCTCTGCACCCTGTCCCTCCTCTGTACCACTATCCCACCTCTGTACCACTGCCCCTTCTCTGTACCACTGTCCCTCCTCTGTACCACTATCCCTCCTCTGTACCACTGTACCTTCTCTGTACCACTGCCCCTCCTCTGTACCACTGTCCCTCCTCTGTACCACTGTACCTCCTCTGTACCACTGTACCTCCTCTGTACCACTGTACCTCCTCTGTACCACTGTACCTCCTCTGTACCACTGCCCCTCCTCTGTACCACTATCCCTCCTCTGTACCACTGTCCCTCCTCTGTACCACTGTCCCTCCTCTGTACCACTGTACCTTCTCTGTACCACTGCCCCTCCTCTGTACCACTGCCCCTCCTTATGTCCCCCTGCCCTCCTCTCTACCACTATTCCTCCTCTGTACCACTGCCCCTCCTCTGTACCACTGTCCCTCCTCTCTACCACTATTCCTCCTCTGTACCACTGCCCCTCCTCTGTACCACTGTCCTTCCTCTGCAGCATATATTCACTGTCCCTCCTCTGTACCATCTACTCCTCCTCTGCACCTCTGTCAGTCTGTAGTAAAATCCTGATGAAACTTTGACCTTATAAAAATAAAAGATGTTTTATTATAGTCATTATCTGCCATTGTAAAAAATCACCTCTGGATCTGAACATGTGTAAAACAAGAGAAACAGAGAGGGGGAAAGAGGGAGAGAGAGAGAGGGAGATGAGGAACATGTGTAAAACAAGAGGAGGAAAAAAGAGACATAGAGAGAAAGAAAAGGGCAGAGGAGAGATAAAGAGAGGAGGTGAGAGAGAGAGAGGGAGGAGGGGAAGAGAAGGCAAAGGAGCAGGACAGAGAGAGGGTGAGAGAGGGAGGAGCGAGAGAGGAGGGAGAGAAAAAAGGAGGGAGAGGAGAGAAAGAGAAATAGAAGGGGTGAGTGAGGGAGGGAGGGAGGAGGAGAGATACAGAGAGAGGAGAGGTGAGAGGGAGGAGAAGGAGAAGAGAGAGGAAAGAGGGACGAGAGAGAGGAGAAAGAGAGAGGGGAGGAGAGAGAGAGAGAATGACCCAAGGACAAACTGCAGTAAAACCCCATCATTATTTCCGCAGTAAAAGCAGTGATCATTTAAACGAATGAAATGTTTTTACGTTTAACCTGAAACACAATGAGATCAGAGTCAAACTCTGATGTTCTAGAGCCGCTCCATCTCTGCAGCTCTGGGTTATCAAGTCATGTGACGTACAGGTGCAGACTGTGTTTATACAGTCTACAGTCTACAGCCGCTCCAACACACAACACAATGTGATTAAAGAGGAGGTATTACGCGTCGGTGGGTATTAAATTAATGCTATATTCACCCAAAACAACGTATTAACATGTTTTAGAAGTTTCACTCCCACCTCCCCTTGCTCCCCACGCTAAGTCACTCCCCCTTCAGAGCGCTGTCACAACACAATCAGCTGCATCCCACTAATGAAACTACTGCACATCACATCAGGTTTGTCAAGTTGCTGTGCACAGTTTTGTCTCATGTTTTTGTATATTTATGGAGAACTGTCGTGTGGGAGCATGGGTGACGTAGGTTCAGGGGCGGAGCTTTGTACAGGCTCGTACTGCTAACCGTAAGGAGCTCCAAAAAGTCCATTCTGCAGATTACCCCCTCTTTAATGAACACGTTCTGTCTGTGTAATCCCTCCGTTTTTCAAGTGTATAATTTTAAACTGTGACAAATGTATCTTATTGTGTTACATTTTGTTCACTTTATTTTCATTAAAATTTTCATTTCATTTTTTTTTCTTATTTGTACCAAAATTACTACGCAACTCTGCCGAATCCTACGAGTATCACCGATTAAGAAAATAAAACTGGAGATGGAAGTGCTTACGTCACAGTGGGCGTGTCTGGGGTTTAGGGGAAAAGTGGGATTTTCAGATATATGGCGTCTTAAAATGCAGAAGAATAAAAATAAATCAAAGATTCATGAATCACTCTAAACACATTTGTGGAAAGAACACAAATCAAACAGAATGTTCCAGAGCAAAACCACCAGTCAGCATCAACGATCTCACCCACAACCACTGCAATTCCCTGACTTTAGCACCAGGAAATGGAGGAGGAGGAGTAGTGGTAGTGGTAGTGGTAGTAGTAGTAGTAGTAGTAGTAGTAGTAGTAGTAGTATTCCTCCTTCATTTTGTTTTTCAGGTTTTGAAATCTGATCTGGTGAAATTAGAACAAATATAATACAGAAGACTAAACCAGGACTGAACCAGGGCTACAGCAGGACTAAAACAGGACTAAAAAAGGACCAAACTAGGACTAAACCAGGACTAAACCAGGACTAAATCAGGACTGAACCAAGACTGAAGCATTGCGGTCCTTGTTAAATATGCTAAACACATGTGACTTGGCTTCAGGAGCTTGGTTCAGTCGTGTTGGTGTTTTCATGTCAAACAGCTGGATGTGGTTGTTTTGGGCTTCATTTGAGTGAGGGATTTATCTGGACTCTCTGTACAAACACAACATGGCCGACAGCAACTGCAGCGACCTTTGACCCACAGGAGAGTCACATTGATTTAAAAGCTGCATAATTATTTACTTATTACCGTGAAGCCTCCTCCTCCTCTCCTCCTTGCTCTCTTCCTCTCTCTATCGCTTCTCTCGTTTCCTCTCCATCTCCCCCTCTTCCCACCTCCTTCACTCTCCTTCTCTCTCTCTCCATCTCTCGCTCTCTCTCTGGTTCTTGTTCAGATGGAGTTTCCTTTCTCCTCTGCCGCCTCTCTCCTCCTCTGTTCTCTCTCCTCCACCTCAGCCTCTCTCTCCCTCTCGCTCTTTTCCCTCCCTGTCTCCCCTATCTCTCTCCTCCTCTCTATCACTTCTATCTCTCTGCCTCCCTCGCGCTTTCTCTTTCTCTACCTCATTCTCTCTGTTCTCTCCCTCTCTCACCCCTTCTCTCCTCCTCCCTCTGTCCCGCTCTCTGTTCTCTCTCTCTACCTCACTCTCTCTGTTCTCTCCCTCTCTCACCCCTTCTCTCCTCCTCCCTCTGTCCTGCTCGCTGTTCTCTCTCTCTACCTCCCTCTCTCTGTTCTCTCTCTCTCTATTTCAGATGAAGTTTCTAAATGAGATTCAGAGTTAATTTCCCAGAGGAAGATTTTCTGAGGCGCAGCACTTTTCAACTCACGACCTACTTTAGTGTAACATGAACTGAGACATGGTTCAGTCCTGGTTCAGTTCTGGTTTAGTCCTGGTTTAGTCCTGGTTTAGTCCTGGTTTAGTCCTGGTTTAGACCCTTCAGTTTATGTAAAACAAAATAGTGAAACAACAAAATAAAAACATGTAAGGACCAGGACTAAACCAGGACTGAACCAGGACTGAACCAGGACTGAACCAGGACTGAACCAGGACTGAACCAGGACTAAACTAGGACTGAACCAGGACTGACCACAAATGCTCTGTAACGCTTCTCTCAGTTTGTCGGATCTGATTTTGACACCATTTCTTTCGTTTTCAAACTTCTTTCATGTGACGTTCTGGGCTCTGGTCTGACCCGATGTGACACTGGAGGGGTCAGGCAGGGGTCACAGGGGTCACGGAGGGATCAGAGTTCAACGACCTCTGGGGTTTGTACAACATGGACTTTCACTGTGACACAGAGATAAACAAGTCCTGCTTTAGTCCTGGTTCAGTCGTGGTTCAGTCCTGATTTAGTCCTGGTTCAGTTCTGGTTTAGTCCTGGTTTAGTCCTGGTTTAGTCCTGGTTTAGTCCTGTTTAGTCCTGGTTCAGTCCCGGTTCAGTCCTGGTTCAGTCCTGGTTCCGTCCCATTGTGTTACATTGCTGTTGTGTTAAATAAAGCTTCACTGTGTAACTTCCCTCTGGCTCATCGTTCACACTGTTTTTGTAAATTCTTTGTGACTTGTTTATTTTCAGATTAAGGCGACTTCCTCACAATCTAAACTCTGCTCCAGCCAAAAGTCCAGACGGGATTTTTCTGGACAAATGTTTGGGACAGAAACAGGAACCAGATTTATTCACTTTTACACTACAGTTTAAATAAGGTTAAAACGAGAGCTGTTATCCAACTAAAACCAGGACGAAACCAGGAATAACCAGGACTGAAACAGGACTGAAACAGGACTAAACCAGGTAATTTTTTCAAGGTTTAGTTCTGCTTTAGTCCTGCTTCAGTCATGGTTTAGTCCTGCTTTAATCCTGGTTTAGTCCTGGTTTAGATCTGGTTTAGACCTGGTTTAGACCTAGTTTAGACCTAGTTTAGTCCTGGTTTAGTCCTGGTTAAGACCTGGTTTAGAGCTGGTTTAGACCTAGTTTAGTCCTGGTTTAGTCCTGGTTAAGACCTGGTTTAGAGCTGGTTTAGACCTAGTTTAGTCCTGGTTTAGTCCTGGTTAAGACCTGGTTTAGAGCTGGTTTAGACCTAGTTTAGTCCTGGTTTAGTCCTGGTTAAGACCTGGTTTAGAGCTGGTTTAGACCTAGTTTAGTCCTGGTTTAGTCCTGGTTAAGACCTGGTTTAGAGCTGGTTTAGACCTAGTTTAGTCCTGGTTTAGTCCTGGTTAAGACCTGGTTTAGAGCTGGTTTAGACCTGGTTTAGTCCTGGTTTAGACCTGGTTTAGACCTGGTTTAGGCCTGATTTAGACCTGGTTTAGTCCTGGTGCACAGAAATAGGTCAGGGTTTGGTTGTTTGTCCTAGTTTTTATGGGAGAGTCAAGGTCTTGTCCTGTGTGGTAAATGTCTACATTACAACATCTGCAAACAGAGTGAAGTTCTGGTTTAGACCTGGTTTAGACCTGGTTTAGTCCCTTTTCTTAAACACAATAAAAGTCTTAGTGTGAAATCTGATTAACACTATAACGTCGGATGCTATCGCCGCCGATAGATTCGCAGTTGCGGACTTTCCATTACCGTAACTCTGCAACCAATTGTGCCGTCATGTAAATTCAAACGGCATCTCAAAGCAGAGGCATAGGGTCTTTAAATATGTTACTGTCATTACGGTAATGTACTTACGTTGTCCCTCTAAGACGACCAATCAGAGCGCAGGTGTCGCCAGGATTCTCCCAGTCAGTGCCGAGGCGTCACTCTGGGGACGCTCGCATTAGTGGTGGAAGTATCAGTTTATCGACATTTTGGACATGTTCATGTAAATTCATTTTTATAATTTTTCTTCTACTTTCACTGGTATTACACACTTATTTGATGCATCAAAGGAAAAATAAGGATGGATATGTAAAATAGAAGTAGTTGTGTGGAAAAAAAGGTAAAAGAACATGCTGATACCTCCTTGAACATGATTTTTATGGCTAAAAAAAGAAAAAAAGTCTAGGCGAGCTATAATGGTCTATAATGTGCTCAGTCCTTGAAAGGTTAATACTAAAAATCTCCAGGATTACTGCAATACATTCAAAACAATTCCTGAAACAAGTTCCTCTTCCTCTAAGAACTCTGTCTCCAAAATAGACTGTAAACTCCCCGGCGGCCATGACAGTTCTACTCAGGAGGTCATGTGACTGCTCCGGGCTGGGGTCATGTGACTTCAGCCAATTCAAACAACAACATCACTTGTGTAGGAAAATATTTTAAAAAGAAAGTGAATATATGGTGCTGAGGTGGGTGGATAAGGTTGTTTTGTTTGTGGGAGGGCATCTGACAGAAAAGCCCAGAGGAAATACCCGTCACTGAAGTTTAAAAACCATAATTATAAAAATATTTGTTGTCGTAAAAATAAAACGATGCAGCGCGTTGAGTCGTGTCACCTCATTAAAACTTTAATGTGAGAGGGAAAACCAAGACTGAACCAGTACTAAACCGGGACTGAACCGGGACTGAACCGGGACTAAACTGGGACTGAACCAGGACTAAACCGGAACTGAACCAGGACTGAACTAGGACTGAACTAGGACTGAACCAGGGACCGTGAAAACCATAAAGAAAATGCAAACGATGGACAACAAGCCTCCAGCCAAAGCCATGTTCTGCAGAGACGGAGTTTTTATTGTTTAGAACATGAGGAAATGAAACCAGGAAGTTTAAGTGGTCAGAAACCACAGCTACACCCATTCTCTGTTCCTCTGACCCCCTCATCTGCTCCTCTGACCCTCTCCTCTGCTCCTCTGACCCTCACCTGTGCTCCTTTTACATTTTGCTCCTCTCTTCTTTCTCTCTTCTTTCTCCTCATTTCCTCTTCCTTTCTTCCTCTCCTCCTCCTCATCTTCATTTTTCTCATCTTTTTCTCTCTTCTTCCTCCTCTTCTCTTCCACCTCTCCTCCTCCTCCTCATCTCTTCAAGTGGTCAGAAACCACTGTTACACCCATTCTCTGTTCCTCTGACCCTCTCATCTGCTCCTCTGACCCTCTCCTCTGCTCCTCTGACCCTCTGCTCCTCTGACCCTCTCTTCTGACCCTCTCCTCTGCTCCTCTGACCCTCTCCTCTGCTCCTCTGACCCTCTGCTCCTCTGACATACTTGTCAGATTTGTATCTTGTGGGTGGGCCTCAGAGCTTCGACTTTGGCAGTAAAACATTGTTGTTTTTGGGACTAAATCAGAATGTTCCAAACGAGGAGGACTTCTGGAGGATTAGACCAACATTAGACCCGGGTCCAGAGTCTAGACCGGTCCAAGTCCTGCTCAGATCCTGGTCCTGGTCCAGAGGAGTGGAGTGATACGAGAACATGTGAAACTCAAACATCAGTGAAGCATCAGGGACATGTTTAGATTTGATTTAACGAAACAAAAACATAGAACATAGAAAGAATACAGACTCAGCACTCAGTGGTCAGCCATTTTGAAGCTTCATATCAACTACAGTTAAAGTAATGATGTAACAGTGTCATATTTCACTGTTAGGATTATTGTGAGGAAAAACATCACATTTCTAGGATTACTCCCAAATATTGACCCAATGAGTCTGCAGAGTGTGCAGAGTCTGTGAGAGTGTGCAGAGTCTGAGAGCGTTTGAGAGTGTGTGAGAGTGTGTGAGAGTGTGTGACAGTGTGCAAAGTCTGTGAGAGTGTGCAGTCTGTGAGAGTGTGTGAGAGTGTGCAGAGTCTGTGAGAGTCTCTGAGAGTCTGTGAGAGTCTGTGAGAGTCTGTGAGAGTCTGTGAGAGTCTGTGAGAGTCTGTGAGAGTCTGTGAGAGTCTGTGAGAGTCTGTGAGAGTCTGTGAGAGTCTGTGAGAGTCTGTGAGAGACTGTGAGAGTATGTGAGAGTGTGCAGAGTCTGTGAGAGACTGTGAGAGTATGTGAGAGTGTGCAGAGTCTGTGAGAGACTGTGAGAGTATGTGAGAGTGTGCAGAGTCTGTGAGAGACTGTGAGAGTATGTGAGAGTGTGCAGAGTCTGTGAGAGACTGTGAGAGTATGTGAGAGTGTGCAGAGTCTGTGAGAGACTGTGAGAGTATGTGAGAGTGTGCAGAGTCTGTGAGAGTGTGCAGAGTCTGTGAGAGTGTGCAGAGTCTGTGAGAGTGTGCAGAGTCTGTGAGAGTGTGCAGAGTCTGTGAGAGTGTGTGAGAGTGTGCAGAGTCTGTGAGAGTGTGTGAGAGTGTGCAGAGTCTGTGAGAGTGTGTGAGAGTGTGCAGAGTCTGTGAGAGTGTGTGAGAGTGTGTGAGAGTGTATGAGAGTGTGCAGAGTCTGTGCAGAAAGTGTGAGAGTGGCCTTATAACTTCACACTCTATAAAAGAGAAAGTAACAGAGACACACACAGACCAGTATTAAAGCTGTTTACATTTAGGTTGACGTTTGTGGGGCTTAAATGACCTCATTTTATTTATAAAATTAGTCCTGGTTTATTTCTATTTTAGTCCAGTTCTAGTCCTGGTTTAGTCCTGGTTTAGATCTGGTTTAAGTCCTGGTTTAGACCTATGTTAGTCCCATTTTAGTCCTGCTTTAGTCCTGGTTCAGTCCTGGTTTAGTCCAGTTTCAGTCCTGCTTTAGTTCCGTTTCAGTCCTGGTTTGGTCCAGTTTCAGTCCTGGTTTAGTCCTAGTTTAGTCCTGGTTTAGTCCAGTTTCAGTAATGGTTTAGTACTGGTTTACTCCTGGTTTAGTCCAGTTTCAGTCCTGTTTTAGTCCAGTTTCAGTACTGGTTTAGTCCTGGTTTAGTCCTGGTTTAGTCCTGGTTTGGACCTGGTTTAGACCTGGTTTAGACCTGCTTTAGTCCAGTTTCAGACCTGCCTTTAGTCCTGTTTAGTCCACTTTCAGTCCTGGTTTAGTCCTGCTTCAGTTCTGTTTCCTGTGAGGACATGTGAAATATTACCTCTTGTTTTGCTTCTATAGAAACAGATGGACAGACTTTGAACTGTTGTGTCGGGTCACACGAGCTGACCTCCCATATGTCACTGTATCCAGACCTGCTTTAGTCCTGCTGTAGTCCTGGCTTAGACCTGGTTTAGTCCTGGTTTAAACCTGGTTTAGTCCTGCTTTAGATCTGGTTTAGACCTGGTTTAGTCCTGGTGTTGAACTGGTTTGGTCCTGGTTTGAACCTAATTTAGACCTAGTTTAATCCTTGTGAAAACCAAAATTAGGTTTATTCCTGCCGTACCTTTTATATCAACAATTTGAAAAAAATCCCATGTTTGTTTTGTCCTAATCTTTCCCACATATTTCTGTTAGCTTCATCCCAAACACATCACATCCTCAGAAAAGATGAGCTTCTGCTTCTTCTAGATCCACAAGAACTTAGAGAGGAACCAAGAACTCAGAGAGGAACCAAGAACTCAGAGAGGAACCAAGAACTCAGCCACAGTCACAAAACAAACACCTCCACATGAAGGTCCTGGTCCCGGTCCTGGTCCCGGTCTTGGTCCAGAAGGATTATTGTGATTCCAGGTTAAGATTATCCTATGGAACTTTTGTATGATGTAATAATAATGCATTAGTCTTATAGGGTTTACAGTTTGGTGCAATCTTCACTCACTACACAGCTGTTCTGAAGCGAGGAGGAACTCGAACCTGAGACCCTCCTGCCCTGGGGTGCTAATCACTCTGCCACTTGCTCTGTTCACTCCCCATGTGTGTATAGGGAACATCATTTAAATCAATATGTCCTGAGGCGTTTGACCAAAGAGGAACTGTAAAACTGAAAAATCAGAGACCAGAGGCCAGACCAGTGACCAGACCAGAGACCACAGACCAGACCAGAGACCAGGGACCAGAGACGACTCAACCAGCCACCATACAAATACAGAAATGAACTATACAAACATGAGCTGTCAGAACGTCTACAGAAAATATAATGTAAATTGTGTTTGAACAGGAAATTTCAACAAGTATTACAACACCCGTTTCATTCAAAAGAGCAAAACTTTCCAAAAAATTCTCTAAAAATCCCCTCACTCCAGACACACTGCAGACAGTCAGTGTCTCAAGAACGACGGCATTTGGGACAAACATTTGAAGCTGATGGTTTTAAATAATTATGTCATAGTTTTACTGTTTTTGTGAAGAAACAACACGAGTTCACGATTATTCACAGTTATTGACCCCAAACAACAATGAAACCCTTCATTCGCTTTGTCTAATTATATCACCACCAACCAGTAAGAAATAACACAAAACTAAAATCAAATCTAATCTTGAGCCTAAATCTAATTCCATTGCTATTTCAGTCCTTTAGCCTCGCCTGCTGTAACTTGCATTCTTTGTTCTTTGCAGAAAAGAGAAAAGAGTTGTCCTCGTTCATCAAAATAAATAAATACAATTTTAAAAATCCTCAACTCTCTCCCTGCTCTCCACACAGCGCAGCAGCAGACGCGCACCCTCTCCCCAAAAGAGGGCGCAGTTCCCCAGCTGTCACCGGGCAGGACTCGGCTCTCTCCTCCGGTCCTCTCCCGGCCCTCCTGTCCCTCCCTCCCCGGTGTCAGTGCGCTCTGTGGGGGCAGGACTCACTTGCAGTCGCGGTCCTCCAGGTCAAAGTGTGGGTTGAAGTTGATGAGGATCTTTTGGCTAAGCTCTGGAGCGGTGATGACCCAGACACAGTGCTGCGAGGGCGGGTAGGCTGAGGGGTAGTCCGGGGAGGTCAGGTAGTCCGGAGAATTGATCTCTATGTTCCCTCCGCACTCCTCTGCCAAGACACAAACACCCATCAGTATGTCAGATGCCCTTACATCCTCCTATATCCCTGTAGTGTTAGACTGAGATGGGGGCAGGCCAGATGTCTCTAGTTAATCTGCAGATGTTGTGGCGTGTCAGATGCCCTCCCAGATGTTGTGATATGGTTGGATAAATACAGCGGGAAAATGGACCTCGTCACTAATAGGAATTATCAGGGGGAAAAAAAACATTTGTGGATTTGACTTTTGGACATTTCTGACGTAAATTCGAGAAAATGAGACAGAATCCTGGCTCTTTTCCGTCTCAGAGAGGGTCACATGACTCTCTGACAAACTCAAAAATAACGCCACATCTTTACGCAGCGTCACAGTGACAAATAGAATCGTTTAGCTCAGACCCACACACACATTATGAGTAAACGTGGGAATGTACAAAAAGCGCAGACCACACTGGAATCTATTACCGCGCATATTTTAACATGTTACCCATAATTCTTTGGTTTTAGGCTTACAATTTAAGACCAGGAAAGAATAGCAACCGCCTGATTATCGGGAGAGGATATGGGTGAAACTTAACAGTCAAACTTTAAACAAAAAACAACAACATGATCATGATTCAACAGTTTATCATCAGAAGCGAGCACATAACCGTTTAACACCCGAAACACGAGCGGAATCCTGGCGCAGTGTGTGAAATATCTGCAGCCCAAATGAGAACAAAAACAAGAGCGAAAAGTGGAAGATTTTAACATCGCAAGGCCGTATTTTCCGTTTGATAAAAGCGCCTGTGCCACTGCGTAAAACTGCCAAACACAAAAGAATGTTATGAACCAGCTGTAACAGGGCAACGCTTCAAATTCAAATATTTAACTTAATTTTCTCATTAATTTACAAATTGCAATCCATCAGCGACGTGGCTTCTCATTGTGGCACATTATTTAATTACCTATTTATCTAATCTTAAAATGTAAATTCACAAATATAAAAAATCCTATTGCTATAAACACATTTTTCTTAATTAGCCTAATTCATTTACATGTTCTGGTAACACGATGTCGCTTCTATGTCTGCGGTGCGTTGTGCGTAAAAGTGTCATTTTTACAGGTGAAATGCCGCATTCTGTGCCAGCTGTGCCATGTAGTGTCACGCAGGTTTAACAGCGCGTAAAAAGGTGTCTCCGCGCGTAAGGTGAAGAGCGATGGATCATGGCACGACGCAGTGTTCGCCAAAAAACACCAAAACGCGAAAATTACTCAGGACATGTCTGAATAAAGGCGTTGTAAAACGTGAGGACGCGAAGTGGCCGTGTCTGATCCCGCGGTCAAAAGCCACGCGCTGTCATTGTTCACTGTCAGATGGAGTAGACACACAAGAGGCGATTACAGCGGTACGGATTTACGCCCGTGACAGCGCACTGACAGCGGACACAGAGAGGAGTGAGAGCCGGGAGAGAGCAGAGGGAGAGTGGGCATTCGGATAAAAAGGAACCGGGAGAGAGTGAAGGTAGAGCGGGCTTACGGAGGAGGGAACAGCCGGGAGGGAGTAAAGGGAGAGTGGACGGAGAGGGGAGACAGAGCCGGGAGAGAGTGCGCAGACAGCGGACAGAGAGAGGACACAGAGCCGGGGGGAGCGGAGGGAGAGCGGGCATACAGAGGAGGGAGAGCCGGGAAGGAGCAGAGGGAGAGCCGGGAGGGAGTGGAGGGAGAGCGGGGAGCAGGACCTACCCGTGAGCGCTCCCACCAGCAGCGCTTGGCTCAGGAGGAACAATAGCGACCCGCGGATCATCCTGGCTCCGTTAAACATCGCGCTGGAGACGGAAGAGAATCGCGCTCCGTACGGTCCAAAGGCGAGCGGAAAACTGCAGCGTTACGGTCCCGGCATCCCCTGCGCTTCTCAAACACATCCACAAAAGCGAATATTCCCGAGAAAGAGCGGTAATCCAGCGCGTAAATCCGAAAGAAG
>KN486501.1:2947-14142 GCA_000787095.1 Periophthalmodon schlosseri
AAAGAGAGGGAACGAGAGGGAAAGACGGGGAAAGAGAGGGAAAGGAGAGAGGGAGCCAGCGTCACAATAAATGAACAGAGTATAGTTCCCCAGTGTTTTTTTATCTGATGGACCCTTCACTGTTTGACAACTCTCTCTCCCTCTCTTTTCATCTCTCTCTCTCCTTTTCTCTCCCTCTCTTTCTCTCTATCCCTCTCTCTGTTCCCTCTCCCTCTTCATCCCTCTCTTCCCCTCCCTTTCTTTCTCTTCCCCTCTTTCTGTCTCTCTCTCACCCTCTCTTCCTCATTATTGCCTTCCTCTTTCATTCTCTCTCCTTCTCTCTCCCGCCTCTCTCTCTCCCTCTCTCCCTCACTATCGCTCTCTCCCCGCGCTCTCTCGCTTCATCCCCCCTCTCTCTCCCACCTCTTTCTCTCTCCCTCACTATCGCTTACTCTCTCTCTCTCTCTCTGTCCCCCTCTCTCACTCTCTCTCTTCCTCTTTCTCCCCCTCTCTCTTCCTCACTCTCTCCCTCACTCCCTTTCTCCCTCTCTCTCTCTCTCTCTCTCTCTCTCTGTCCCCCTCTCTCACTCTCTCTCTTCCTCTTTCTCCCCCTCTCTCTTCCTCACTCTCTCCCTCACTCCCTTTCTCCCTCTCTCTCTCTCTCTCTCTCTCTCTCTGTCCCCCTCTCTCACTCTCTCTCTTCCTCTTTCTCCCCCTCTCTCTTCCTCACTCTCTCCCTCACTCCCTTTCTCCCTCTCTCTCTCCATCTCTCTCTCTCTCTCTCTCTCTCTCCCTCTCTTTACCATTTTCCCTCAATCTCTCCATCACTCACTTTCTCCCTCTCTCTTTCCTCTCTGTCCCCCTCACTGTCTCTCTCTTTCTCTCTCCTACCTCCTCTCTTCCCCCTCTCTCCCCCTCTCTTTCTTCTCTTCCTCTCTCTTCTTCTCTCATTTCCTTCTTGTTGTGGCCCAGTATCATGGAGGTCATAATGTTTATGTCGCCCTCACAGACTTGGATAAGAACAGGCGGAGATGGAGGCGGGGCCAATGTCTGCATTAAATAAACAGTCTCCAGGGGGCGGGGCCAGCGTCTACATTAAATAAACAGTGTCAAGGGGGGCGGGGCCAGTGTCTACAGCGTCTTTCTTTCTCCTCACTCCCTCTCTCTCCCTCTGTCTCTACATCCTCTTTCTCCCTCCTCTCTCCCTCTCTCTCTCTCTCTCTCTCTATTTCACAGACCTGAAGTTAAAGTTACTCGTTTAAACTCTGTTTCTCTCTTGTTTCAGACCTGAGTGAGGCGGCCATCACGGTGTTTTCAGTCCTGGGGCTGTTTTCGTCTCAGGCCACAGCGTCTCTGTGCATCCTCTTCACTGCAGAGATCATGCCCACGATTATCAGGTAAAAAACCAGCAACACTCAAACTCAAACTGAAAAAGTAAACGTCTCTACTAATCATTTTAAGAAGCAGTTTCAAATCAGACTTGTTCTGTTCAGATCTTTATCCATGTTCTAGTCGTTTCTTCTCATTGAGCCTCTGAAGTTGTATTTGGAGTGATTCATGTTTGAGTAAATCTTTAATCGCTTATTTTCAAGACGCCATTTTGTCGATCGACCCCCGTTTAACCTCCACCGGTACACGCCCACTGTGAGGTACACGCCCACTGTGACACGCCCACTGTGACGTACGCACTTCCTTCTCCAGTTTTATTTTCTTAATCGTTGATACTCGTAGGATTCGTCGCGTCGTCATTTTGGTACAAATGTAAAAAAATGTGCTGCTCTAGTGTGATGTGCAGCTGTCCATAGGGGGCGCCGACAGCACGCGGCGCTTTGTTGTGATGACGTTTATGGCGACGTCAGCTCCCACTGGGCACCGCAGTTTTCTAACGTGGAAGACAGCGGACTAGTTTCTTTTATGAAGTGGTTTTAGATGAATATTGTGATTTAAAATGTGTAAATTATAACATAATGATCCACAGAGTCACAGATTTGAACTGTAGAGACACAAACACAGTAGGTCTGGTTTAACATCTCGCTCCGGAAACAGCGCAAATGAAACAACAACATTAAAACCCACGGAATGCATTAGTAATGAACAGAAGTGAGTTTAGACAGAACTCCCACACTCCTCCTCCTCCTCCTCCTCCTCCTCCTCCTCCTCCACACAGCACTCAGAAAACTGTTAGCCATTATGAAATGGAGAAGTTATGTATCATGTGTCATGAAGTTGCAACTCGCAGATGAGGCAGGTTTAATTCAGTCGTTATCACCATAGATCAGGGGTCGGCAACCCGCGGCTCCGGAGCCGCATGCGGCTCTTTCATCCTTATACTGCGGCTCCGCGTGACTTGGGAAAATGAATTATAAGTATTTAATTGAAGTGTGTTTTATTTGTGTTAGTTCTTTGTTTAAATTGTAGTTTAAATTGGAAGATTATTGTGATCTTGAAATTTTAAAATTATATCTTCTTTTTTGCCATTGCTCAAAATAAGCGTCACACTCGCGGAAGCCCGTATACCCACCAAAAAGCCGTGCATTTATCGAGAAATATGCATTTGGAGTCCTGTCGATCATCGGATCCACACACGTCTGTGAGCAGCCGTTCTCCACCATGAACTATGTTAAAAACAAACACAGACGACAGCTCAGTCCTGCGTAATGATGAAAGTGACTTCAGCCCTGATTTGCAGACGCTGTGCAGAGGTTCAGAGCAGAAGTCTCTGTTGTGCTTCATGGATTTCATAAGTAACACACTATAGCTGTTTATACAAAGCGTAAAGGTGAAAAAAAAAACAATATATACAGAGTTATCTTCATTTTAGATGTCAAAAAGTATTTGCGGCTCCCGGTGTTTTCTTTTCCGTAGAAATCGGGTCCAAATGGCTCTTTGGATGTTAAAGGTTGTTGGCCATAGCTAACCTGTTAGCCGCCGCGTTCCAAACAGGAAGTGATCATGGATGCACTTCCGGCTCCATCGACTCTGGCTCCAATTCACTTTCTATGTAAAAACTGTGGTTCCTCTCTCCGCCTATTTTATGTACTTGCGTAAAAAAAACCAAATGGCTTTGAACATGCCTCTGTGTTTATTCCTAATCTCTCCTCCAGGGGCAGTGGCGTGGGTGCAGTTCTCGCCCTGGGCTGCGTGGGGCGCCTCAGCTCCCCTCTCATGGACTTGAGGAACCACTACGGCTACTTCCTGCACCACGTGGTCTACTCCTCTCTCGCTCTTTTGGCCGTTCTCTCCATCCTGCTGCTGCCCGAGAGCAAGAGGAAGCCCCTGCCCCAAACGCTCGCGGACGGAGAGCAGTACCGGCGCCCCCCGCTGGGAAGGAGGAGACGGGACAATGTGCCTCTACTGGCCACGCCCAACCCAGAGACCTAAACAACAAGAAGAAGAAGAACGAACACATTCACAGGAACGAAACGGGCAATACAAAACTGTTACATCACAAACGGAGGACGAGAAAAGGGCTTAATGAACATGAAGCTTCCTAACGTTGTCATAGTCTGCTACACTGACCCCCGTGTGACCGTTTGACCTTTGACCTTCACGATCGGGGGGGGCGTCATCGATAACGGACAGCTCGTATTTGTTCGTCACCAGCATTCGTCACGCCGGGCGTCGTGACGGGCATAACATTGTGAATCAGTCGTTTATTTCGTGTTCAGAGATGATCAGAGTCACTTGGGTCACGCAGTTCGGTTTTAATTATAGAATCTGACGGTGAACTAACGCTGCGGGTGACGTCGCGCTCGCTTTGCCCACTTCTGTCTGTGGTTGGAAGACTTCTGAGAACAGTGGGGATCCGATGAGGCGATGCGTGCGCCCCCTTGTGGTCTCAAAATATAAGATAGCGTCGCTCAAACTGCTGAAAAAGTTTGATTTTGAAAGAAAATAGGTCACGTCATGGTCATGGGTTTTTGTTTTGTGCAGGTTCTTATATCTTAAATACGCATAATAATCGGCCGATGCAGTTTTCTTATTGATTTCAATTTTGGGGCGATGGCGGAACTTAAACTCTTACTTTAATCATAGTTTTTGCAGTTACTTATTCTCTATTTAATCTTTAAAGGTCCATTTTACACTATTCTCTGATCTGTTTCCTCGTCACAAACAGACCTGGAGTTGTGTTTTTTGTTTCATTCACACATGTTTAACACACAAACCCTGCAGATTTAGGCTGAGTTCTTCTCTCAAACTGAAAACACTCTGTTCCACCTTGTGATGTCATGATGTGGTAATACAAGAAGTGCTCCACTGTGTTTTTAAACTCCGCACACCTTCACTAGAATCATCTGGATCATTTCAGACCTGGAATTTCCAATCTCTACTCGACAAAAACGCAAAAGGTAGATGTTTAAACTACCGCTTCATGACATCACAAGGTGGAACAGAGCGTTTTGAGCTTTGGAGATGCAGACAGAGTAATAATAAAGAGTCAAACATGTGTGAATGAAACAAAACACAACTCCAGGTCTGTTTTTGAGGAGGAAACATCATTATAACATGGCGTAAATCTCACAAGAGTCACTTTTGCGTAATATAGAACCTTTAAACAGTCCCTTTTGAACATTATGCTAATTTTATATAATTTTATATAATTTTATACGCTGGTACAAAACGCTTTTATACAAATACATTGACTAATCAGCTTGGGGAATGAAAATCACACCACTAGGGGCGCTATTCTGATCACAATGTTATGCCTGATTATGTTATGTCGTCGTCCCGTGTTTGAGTTCAGTTCTGATCGTCTGTTATGTGGAGTATATATGGACAGGCTGTGCCACTGTCCGCTGACTAAAACGTGGGTCTTGTTCGCCTTGTAAATACACTCTAGTCTCTTTAACTTGATGTCGGACGCTGGGGGACGGGGCCGTGTACTTTGAATATGTTTTTCTTAACTTTGCGGCAAATTTGGCCCAAGTTTTAAGAGGCAAGTAGGTAAACGAACACTACAGGATAACACTAAATATTAACTTAAAACACTAAGTAAAGTTTATTGCACAGACTGTATTTATAAATGGACAAAGCTAACCCGTTAGCCGCCGCGTTCCAAACAGGAAGTGATCGTGGGCGCGCTTCCGGCTCCGTCGACTCTGGCTCCAATTCACTTTCTATTGAAAAACTCTGGTTGAAAAACTCTGGATGAGCTTCATTTGGAGCCGAACGCCGTGGGTGACGTCACACTCGCTCAGTCCACTTCTTTATGCAGTCTGTGTTTTATTGTTACTAAATCTGGCCTGGAGTCAGTGATATCTATATTTATTGTATTATATAAGTCAGATATGGCAGATAAACGGCGAAATTAACAGAACGCCGGGGATTATTAAAGTAGAAGTAAGTTCTGTGCTGTTGGGTTGAATTTAAAGACTTTCGTTTTTGTTAAAAAGGCAAAAACATTATTATGAAGCTGGCAGTTTATTTTGATCAACATGAGTTTGAATCTTTCAGTTCATTTTATTCTATTTTATTTCTTTTTTAACGCCTTTCAAAAATGCTGACACTCCTTGCAACTTTTTGTTATGTGCAGGGTCATCTACAGAGATTTGGGGGCCCGGGGCAAGAAGCCTCACACGGGCCCCCCTCTAATATAAGTAAATAGGATGAAGGTCCAATTCTGGGCCCCTTAGACCCTGGGGCCCCGGGACAACAGACCCCTTTGTCCCCCCCCGTTGACTCCCCTGCTCATGTGGCTCAGAACAGCAGTTGTGAAGCATCTTGTCTTTTTTACTATTAACTGAGTACTGCAGTGGTGGAAGGTAACGAAGTACAAGTAGTAAAGTACTGTACGTAAGTAGAATTTTTAGGTATCTGTACTTTACTTGAGTACATTTTACAGTGGGTACTTTTTACTTTTACTCCACTACATCTGAGAGCAGTATCTGTACTTTCTACTCCACTACATTTTTGAACAGGACTGAAAAGTAAAAAGTACTTTTCATATGATTTGAGGGGTTATTTTTACCATGTTCGTGGAAACATCCTGACTCAAGTTTTCGAGTTCAAGCTTCGGCTTTGAGCAAAACAAAAATAAACACACAAAATTCAAAATTTAAAAACTGATTCGTATTGTTACTGTTGAACAAAATATGTCTAATTTTTAATCAGTATCACTACTTTTAACAACACTTGTGAGAAATGCTTTTACTTTTTACTCTTTAAGTCCATTTTTTAAACACGTACTTTAATACTTAAGTACATTTTTTCATGTGATACTTTTACTTTCACTTGAGTATTTTTTTTTTTTTTTTTGCTGTAGTATTTGTACTTTTACTCAAGTAACAATATCGAGTACTTCTTCCACCACTTTCTAGTTGGGGCATTCACTTTATATTGTTCTTTCAAACCAATCTAACCTTTTAGCTTTTGAGTTGTGTTGCTAACGAGCTAACAGACCAACCTGTGCTGTTTCTAGATACGCTGTTGTTGTTAGCACATGAGCTGTTAAATAGGCATTTGGACGCGTTGGCTCGTCAGTATTTATTTATTTTTTTTAAACAATGAGACTTACTTCGTCTTTAACGTAGCCCGCGCGGTTTAGATCGGCCTGTTGGGACTAGCGTTCCCGTGTGTCCGTGTCGATCCGAGGCTCGTCTCTCGTCTTTACATTCCCGTCTGCATGATCTGAAGCACTCAAAGGGCTTGTTTAATGTCTCTGTATCTCTCGGATGCTTCTAGAATCTTACCTCTTTAGACTTTTTTAGCAGGACAACACAAACACAAACGGTTTATGGCAGAAGTAGTGACCCCCAACCCTGACCCTAACCCATAGACTGTATATATAAATGGACGTAGCTAAACTCTTAGCCGCCGCGTTCCAAATAAGAAGTGAAAAAACTGTGTCCTCTCTCTGCACCTGCTGCTGTCAGACTCGTCATTTTGGTCTTAAATGTTCGTATTAACCCTCTACATGATCCTGGGGTTTTTATTTCACTATTGTGTCTGTAAATCAAGATATGAACATTAATAACAGACGAATCAGGCGCCTTCTTCCCTGAGGTCGCTCCCGTTAGCGTTAGCAACAGGTTTGATTGACAGCGTTGCTAAGAAGAAGAGGCGTTACCTTCAACAGCCTCGCTCCGGATTGGCTGCTATGATACTCTCGGTCAGAACTCGGCTCCAGGTTAGCCGCTATAACCGCTGGCCTCGACAAGCTTCGTTCGACCGGAGCCGAACGCTGCGAGTGACGTCACGCTCACTCAGGAACGCTGCGGTGACGTCACGCTCACTCAGTCCACTTCCTTATACAGTCTATGACCCTTGACCTTAACCCTAGCTCCTGTTTTTTCAGGTTTTGAACACGTTAATGATGTCACTTCCTGTCGTTGTTGTTGTTTTGGTTTCGTTTTGCGCCAGAGGAAGGCCTGGCGACGAGGTGCCGCCGTTGGAGGCGGCGGCTGGAGACGGCCTGAGGATCCGCCGCGTCGTTATAACGTCTTTAATGTTACTGTTCGAGTCCTAGATTTGAAAATGCTCAGGCTCTTAGTTACTATATAATAAACTGTGTGCCGTTTTCGTTGGGATTAAACGGCGCTCGGCAAAGGTCACTGGCGGAAGGTAACGAAGTACACGTAGTAAAGTACTGCACTTAAGTCGAATTCTGAGGTATCTGTACTTTACTTGAGTACATTTGACAGTGTGTACTTTTACTTCACTACACTTGAGAGCAGTATCTGTACTTTCTACTCCACTACATTTTGAACAGGACTAAAAAGTAAAAAGATTTGAGTAAATACTTTTACTTAAGTAGATTTTTTTCATGTGATACTTTTACTTGAGTAACTTTTTACCTCTGTATTTGCACTTTTACTTAAGTAACAAAATTGAGTACTTCATCCACTTCTGGCAAAGGGTTAGATTTCATAAAAACGGCAGGGGCATAATCGTACACAAATAAAGGAACACTGTGGAACTTTTCATGGCTGGGGGACCATGTCTCTCTCTGGTCTGGGAACTGGAGGAAGCGTCTGGGGCGAGGGAAGTCCGGGAGTCCCCTGCTGCCCCCAGAAGAAGGTGGACGGGTGAAATGTACCACAGTTTTGGCGTTATTAAACTTGCCGATCTCCATGGAGACAAGCAGGCGACAGACAGCGGTGAACTCCGTACCGGAAAAGTTACATTGTGCTACTTTAATACCTGATTTGTAATGTGAAATATAGCGCCGTAACCATAGCAACAGGAGTAAACGCTTTTTCAACTGAGCCGCAAAACCTGCGGGTCACAGCGGTTTGTTTTTACGTGTGTTTCGTTCTCGGCTTCATCAGCGCGGTTCTGATCCCTTTAAATATTATTAATCTGAATAGACAGTGGCTCAGTTGGTAGAGCGTTTTGCCCACTCACCTGAAGGTTGGCGGTTCGAATCCCGCACTTGGCATAAAGAACATCATCAGTGTGTGAACGGGTGAGCGGTTCCTCGGAACATCATCGGTGTGTGAACGGGTGAGCGGTTCCTCGATGTAAAGCGCTTTGACCGTTGACTCATTTACAACTTTATACTTTTACATTTTCACCAGTGTTTTGTGTGCACTGTAAACAAGCAGTGAATTAAAGGTACACTGTGTAACTTTTCACCAAACCCTTTGCAGAGCGCTGCGTTTCGACCCGATTACTTCTTCCTTTGTCAGAGTTTGGTACTTTTTATTTTGTGTATGTTGAAACTACTGTCACTACTTTGGCTGACGACACTGATCTGTGTTTAACGAGTGAGCGACTCTTTAGCCTGATGCTGTACAATAAAAGTGATTCAGCTCAACGACTTTTTATATTAAATGTGTTCCATTAATTATCTGTTGTGTTTATAAAAAACATCGTGAGTTTTCTGGCATAGAAATCATATTAGGACAATTTAATGTGAGTAATTAGAGATAACTACTGGGTGGTAATGTTTACACTGACAGTTGTGCTCTGCCATTAAACCAACAGCTGTTACACGCAGGAGCCACTAGGTGGAGCTACTGCAGCAGCACCGTAGACCAGGGACGTCAAACTCAAATTCACAGTGGGACAAGATTAAGAGAAACACACAGGCCAAACTCTATATTTATTGAAAAATTGACTGCACCTGATGTGTGATGTTTAACCTTTTCATATGGAAACAAACTTTTGCTTAAACACAAAATCTGAACAACTCAATCTTGATATTACAAACATGAGAAATTAAAGTTGAAATAACAGACACATCAGAAGTATCATTTCTGATTTAAATAAATAAAATAATTTATGTCTCTCTCTGTGGCCTTTCAAGTTTGTTTTTTTTATAGTAAATATCTTTTTCATAAGCCAAAAAAAAATAAATAAATAAAATTTCAGCCACTGAAAATTCGAGTTTCAAACTATAAACAGTCCAGTCTTTGGAGTAGAAAAAGTGCACAGAAAAAACACATATTCAAGCTCAATTTGCTACACTCTGATTTACTCTGCACATTGGTCTCGACTGCGCTCCAGCAAAGCATTCTGGGATTTGTAGTATTAGTGGTGCATGTTTCTCTGCACCGGCAGCAGCTCTAAAGCACATTTGATGTGACCTCACGGGACAAATATAATTACACCGTGGGCCAGATTTGGCCCCCGGACCTGAGTTTGACATATGTGCCGTGGACTGTATAAAGAGCAGAGGTGGAACATAACGAAATAAAAGTAGCTGACTATTTTAAAGGTAATACTTTTTACTTTTACTACATCTGAGAGCAGTATCTGTACTTTCTACTCCACTACATTTTTGAACTGGACTGAAAAGTAAAAGTATTTTTTATTATTGTATGAGACCTGCTGAAAAGGCTGAGGGTTTATTTTTAACACGTTCATAATTTGAACAAAACAAAAACAAAACAACAAACATACACAGTTAGAATGTGATACTTTTACTTTTACTTGAGTTTTTTTTTTTTACTCTGGTATTTGTACTTTTACTTAAGTACCAGAACCGAGTACTTCTTCCACCTCTGATGAAGAGTATTTAAACAGTCTATGAGCAGGACACATCTTCACAGTTTGGTGGTAAATACTTGAGATTCTGAGTCTCTGCAGTGAAAAGTGCCAGAGGGGCGGAGTAAACACAGCGCCCTCTGCTGGAACGCCAATGGAAAGATATATCACTGCTGGTGTTGTTTTTCATTTCATTTTTTTATTTCATTTATTTATTAACAGCCGATTGTTAAACACTAGAGGTCAGTATACGTCCAGTATGTGTCCAGTACACGTAATGCACATTTCACATTTAAGCTCGAAAATGAGAAGGGAAGAAGAAAACGTATTAAATCCCACGTCTGTCTTCCATTAGAACATTAAAAGTTAAATGCAAATTGTGAAGTGTCATTAAACTGATATATTTTACGTTTATTCAACTGCAGGTGTTTTAATACCTGAAAAACATGAATCCTCCACAGATCTGACCTGTAATTTGGCCTAGTGATGTAACATTCTTGTTCCATAGGTTTAGTTAATGCCTTAGGGTTTTAGGCTTAAAGCAATAATGTTTCCATAGAGATAAGCAAGAAACAGACCGTCTACTGAAAAAGTTACTTAATGCAGCTTTAAGAATGACTTGTGTTGCCGGGTGGGGGTCAGGCTGCAGCTGAATGTCTCTCCCTCTCCTCCCCCATTTCATGCGTTCCACCCATAGACCAGGGGTCACCAGCCTTTATGAAACTGAGAGCTACTTCATGGCACTGAGTCATACGAAGGGTCAGTTTGAGTCGCTCTTCTGAAATAACACATTTGCTCAGTTTGCCTTTGGTTATACATTATTAATAATGATCTATCTATGTGAATCTATGTGAAGACACTGATCACGTTAATGATTTCTTACAATAATTATCAACAATAACAGCAAGAAACAGATATCAATATTCAGCACTTTAACTTCATTAATCTCAGTAATTGAATTTAAATTTTCAGATGACACTTACATCACTACATCTCACAGGAAAAATGTCCCATTTTCACCATCCACTGACAAACCATTTTAACAAAACATGAACTATGTTGCACAATGTTTCAAAAAGTCATCAATTATGTAAAATGAACTACATATTTTTAAATAAATCTCTGTTGCTTTTTGTGATTTTTTTTGCTGGTCTCGTGAAAAAAGACTGTTGCTCACCCAAAGCTGCCTTTAGCTCACGGGCTTTTCTGCCCGTAGTGCGCTTCCCGGGGGGTAGTTAGCATGGTATTAGCATGGTGTTAGCATGGTGTTAGCATGGTGTTAGCATGGT
>KN486502.1:2137-12436 GCA_000787095.1 Periophthalmodon schlosseri
ACTACTACTACTACTACTACTACTACTACTACTACTACTGTACTGCTGCTACTGCACTACTACTACTGCTACCATTACTGCTACTATTACTGCTACTAGAAGTAGTAGGAGTAGCTACAAATACTACAAGTATTTGAAGTTTATTATTATGATGTGTTTTCAGAGGAGCTTCCTGAAGATCCTGATGATAAGACGGAGCTTTTGGCCATGAGGTGAGACTGTTACAGAGCGCGCTCTGAAGGGGGGGTGACTTAGCACAGGGTGAGGGTTACAGGGCGCGCTCACATCACTTGTCATGTGAGTGCGCTCTGAAGGGGGGGTGTCTTAGAACAGGGTGAGGGTTAAAAAAGGGAGGGGCACTCGGAGCATTAAAAGTGGAACTTATAAAACATGTTAATACATTGTTTTGGGTGAATATAGAATCTTCAAAACATCAGAGCAACAACAAAGGAAACATGGTGATTTAAATGTTATGTGTTACAGTTAATACCCCATAGAAGTAAATACTCCCTCTTTAATACTCCATAGAAGTAAAATACCCCCTCTTTAATACCCCGTAGAAGTAAATATCCCCTCTTTAATACCCCATAGATGTCAAATACCCCCTGTCTTTAATCCCCCATAGGGGTACAATACCCCCTCTTTAATTTCCCATAGGGGTAAAATACCCCACTCTTTTGAACATATTTATAATGAAGATGATGAATTAACACTGAGATATTCTGCCCGGCGACAGCAGCTGATTGGTCAGAACTCTACATCATCATTTTATTTAGCATTTTAATATTACACACTCATTTTCACAGATATTTCCTGACAATAATAACAACCCATATGTGGATGTTAATGGGCTATTCCTGATTATTTTCATATTTAATCCATTCCTCCTCCTGATTGGTCAGTCTCTGGTCATGCCTTGCTCTGATTGGTTGGTCAGAGTATAATCCCGGTAAATGGGTCAAACTCAGTGGAGAGTCACATCTGCCTCTCTCACAGACATGTTTTTTCACGGGACATTTAAATAACATTTAAATATTGTTTTTAAAGGACTTCCATTTCTTCTTTCACTTTTACCCAGAGAAAAGTCGCTCTAATGTTCTTTTTCTGGATTCTCAGCCCTGAAGAGCCTGTGGATTATTACAAGTGTATTATAATTATAATGATTATTTCGAAGTGTTTTATCCCCATTTGAACAGTTTAAAGGTTCACTGTAGCTCAGGGTTTGGGTGAGACCTGATGCTTTTGTTCAGATCTTTTCCTGATTAAATCATGTGATTTATTTTCTTAAGGATCGCTCCTTCAGATGCGTCGTCCCTTTGTGGAGGTCCTCTCAAAGGAAAACATAAAACCATCATTGGCTAAATTCTTCAGATTGGAAGAGCCAGAGATGAAAGGAGAAATGTGTGAACTGTAGCCTGAAATCAGAGCACTTCTTTGGGGTAGATGTTCTGTTGAGGCCCCTCGTCCTGGAGATTGATAAAGCGTTTGGCCTCTTTGGAAGCGCTTGTTGCAGTTTAACATTTGAACGTATTTTCACTTAAGGACCTCTTTTTTAGAAAGAGCTGGAAGTCAATGTGATGTGGTGTAAACTGTAGCCCAAGATTGATGCCTTTCTCTGGGTACATGTCAGCGAGGCTGACCCCTCTCTGGACGTCTGTGAAACAGATTTTACTGTATTTTTGAGGATTTTGTGTTTTGATTCTGAGCTGAAATATTTTCGATTGTGGGTGAAATTTGTATAAATATTAATTAAGATTTTCTTTGGTTTGAGCTGAAATATGCTGGGTCTTTGGTGTGTCAGAGCGGAGCGCAGAGCAGGTCATGTGACCAACAAAACAAAAAACCCAAAACCAGAATAATCCTCAAATCCGCAAAAGCGACCAGAGGGGTCAATGTGCAAAGTGAAGCCCACAAACAGACTCCTGGGATGAATCTGTGCTGAGGTCTGCTGTAGTGGATCCAGGAGTCAGGGGGGTATGTCTGAACTGAAACCCAGAATCAGCACCTTTTCTGGGCATGAACTCGACTAGGCTCCTCCCGTCTGGAAGTTTTGGAAAATTAACTGAATTATTTTATTTTAAGGAAAAGTTTTTGATCAGGAGATTTACGTCCAAACTTTAGCCCAGAGACGGAGCATGTTCCTGGGTTAGACTGAAGAGTTTAACCCCCTGACAAACCTCTGGATCTCCTGCTTTAAGATCCTGCTGTGTGAACCTCCTGTGTGACCCTCCTGTGTGAACATACTGTGTAAACCTGCTGTGTGAACCTCCTGTGTGAACCTGCTGTGTGAACCTCCTGTGTGAACCTGCTGTGTGAACGTGCTGTGTGAACCTGCTGTGTGAACCTCCTGTGTGAACGTCCTGTGTGAACCTCCTGTGTGAACATACTGTGTGACCCTGCTGTGTGAACCTGCTGTGTGAACCTGATGTGTGAACCTTTTGTGTGAACCTGCTGTGTAAACCCAATAACGTTGTTTTAGAATTTGATTTGTTTATATTTGTTTGTTTATATTTGGTGTATTTAGTGTACATTTACTGTATATTTAGTGTACATTTACTGTATATTTAGTGTACATTTACTGTATATTTAGTGTACATTTACTGTATATTTAGTGTACATTTACTGTATATTTAGTGTACATTTACTGTATATTTAGTGTACATTTACTGTATATTTAGTGTACATTTACTGTATATTTAGTGTACATTTACTGTATATTTAGTGTACATTTACTGTATATTTAGTGTACATTTACTGTATATTTAGTGTACATTTACTGTATATTTAGTGTACATTTACTGTATATTTAGTGTACATTTACTGTATATTTAGTGTACATTTACTGTATATTTAGTGTACATTTACTGTATATTTAGTGTACATTTACTGTATATTTAGTGTACATTTACTGTATATTTAGCGTACTTTTAGTATATATCTGTGTGGACTATGGCCCCTCTGTGGAAGGGCATGCTTTCTAAATGCAGTCCGTTGTACCGAGACGCGCTCTTCTCATTCTCTGTGAGCGACAAGCAGAGGGAGAGGGAGCAGCGCACCCTGTTGGCCGTCTGCCACAAGTACGCCTCCACCTGAAATTCCTTTCTTTAACTTCAACATATATTTTCATTAAAAAAGGTCCATTCTCCAAGTACACAACATCTGGGATGGCATCTCACACTCCATAACATCTGGGATGGCATCTCACACTCCATAACATCTGGGATGGCATCTCACACTCCATAACATCTGGGATGGCATCTCACACTCCATAACATCTGGGATGGCATCTCACACTCCATAACATCTGGGATGGCATCTCACACTCCATAACATCTGGGATGGCATCTCACACTCCATAACATCTGGGGAGGGAACTGACACTCCACAACATCTGCAGATTAACTAGAGACATTCGTGACCTGCCCCCATCTCAGTCTAACACTACAGGGATGTAGGAAGATGGGAGGGCATCTGACACACAGGGATACAGGATGAGAGGGCATCTGACACACAGGGTTATGGCGTTTCTGGTTCAGTGTTTTACATTTGAATATTTTGTGTCTGATTTTATATTTTACAGACTGAGTAAGGAGCTGCAGCAAAAGGATCTCCTCATCCAATCACTGCGCTCCAAACTGCGCTCAGACACGCCCAGCGACTCCAGCGACCAATCAGATTGCATCTCCTATGTAAGCGATGGGCAGTTATCCAATCAGGATGAAGATCTGGGTTCAGAAACCAACAGTGAGCTGCAGGTCAACCAATCACTGACCAGCAGCCAATCAGGGCACAGCATCCACTACAGCGTCCAATCAGATGGCAGTATAAATACGCGCGGCCAATCAGAGAGCTTCTCCAATCACACAGGTAAAAATGACAAAATTCCAGGTCGTTTCCAAGAGAGATGAAGCAAAAAGTCACTTTACTCTGAGAAATCCAATCTGAACTTTAAACTCATTTAGTTTGGAAGAAAATCAATTTTATTTCCCCACTTTGCATTGGAAATGTTAAATACAACTACTACTACTACTACTACTACTACTACTACTGCTACTACTACTGCTACTACTGCTACTACTACTACTGCTACTACTACTACTGCTACTACTACTACTGCTACTACTACTACTGCTACTACTACTACTGCTACTACTACTACTGCTACTACTACTACTGCTACTACTACTACTGCTACTACTACTACTGCTACTACTACTGCTACTGATACTACTACTACAATCACTACTACTACTACTACCTACTACTACACTACTACTACTACTAATACTACTACTACTACTACTGTTACAATTGCTATTAGTACTACTAATACTACAACTACTGGGCTTAGAGTTTGGGGTTAGAGTTTGGAGTTACGTGTTAGAGTTTGGGGTTAGTGGTTACGGTTTGGGGTTAGTGTTAGGGGTTAGAATTTGGGGTTAGGGTTTGGGGTTAGAATTTGGGGTTAGAGTTTGAGATTAGGGTTTGGGGTTAGAGTTTGGGGTTAGAGTTGGGGTTAGAGTTAAGGGTTAGAGTTCGGGGTGAGAGTTAAGGGTTGGAGGTTAAAGTTAGGCGTTAGGGGTTAGTGTTCTGGGTTAGGGGTTAGACTTTGGGGTTAGAGTTTGGGGTTAGAGTTAGGGGTTAGGTTTTGGGGTTAGGGTTTGGGGTTAGAGTTTGGAGTTAGGGGTTAAAGTTTGGGGTTTGGGGTGAGAGTTTGGGGTTAGAGTTAAGAGTTAGGGTTTCAGGTTAGGGGTTAGGGGTTCGAATATGGGGTTAGAGTTTGGGGTTAGGGTTTGGGGTTAGGGTTTGAGGTTAGAATTTGGGTTTAGAGCTAGGGGTTAGGGTTTGGGGTTAGAAATAGGGGTTAGGGTTAGGGGTTAAAATTTTGGGTTTAGAGTTAGGGGTTAGGGCATAGAGTTTGGGGTTAGGGTTAAGGGTTAGAGTTTGGGGCTAGAATTTGGGGCTAGAATTTGGGTTTAGGGTTAGAGGTTAAAGGTAGGTGTTAGGGGTTAGTGTTTGGGGATAGGGATTAGGGTTTGGGGTTAGAGTTTGGGGCTAGAATTTGGGGCTAGAATTTGGGTTTAGGGTTAGAGGTTAAAGGTAGGTGTTAGGGGTTAGTGTTTGGGGTTAGTGTTATAGTAAGGAGTTTGAGTAAAGAGTTCGAGTTATGGGTTATAGTTAGATTTTAGTTTTAGGGGTTACGGTTAGGGGTTGGGTTTGGGGATAGAGTTTGGGGTTAGAGTTTGGGGCTAGAGTTTGGGTTTAGGGTTACATTTTAAAGTTAGGCGTCAGGGGTTAGCGTTAGGGATTAGGGTTTGGGGTTAGAGTTTGGGGTTTGGGGTTAGAGTTAAGAGTTAGGGTTTCGGGTTAGGGGTTAGAATATGGGCTTAGAGGTTGGGGTTAGGGTTTGGGGTTAGAGTTTGAGGTTAGAATTTGGGGTTAGGTTTTGGGGTTAGGGTTTGGGGTTAGAATTTGGGGTTAGAGTTAAAGGTTAGGGTTAGGGGTTAGAAATAGGGATTAGGGTTAGGGGTTAAAGTTTTGGGGTTAGAGTTAGGGGTTAGGGTTAGGGGTTAGAGTTTGGGGTTAAGGGTTAGAGTTTGGGATTGGAGTTTGGGGCTAAAGTTTGGGTTTAGGGTTAAAAGTTAAAGGTAGGTGTTAGGGGTTCATGTTTGGGGATAGGGTTTGGGGTTAGAGATTGGGGTTAGGGGTTAGAATTAGAGGTTAGGGTTAGGGCTTCGAGTTTATTGTTAGGGGTTAGAGTTTGAGGTTAGGGTTAAGGGTTAGAGTTTGGGATTGAAGTTTGGGGGTAGAGTTTGGAGTTAGAGTTAGCAGTTAGGGTTTGGGGTTCGAGTTTGGGAATAGGGTTTGGGGTTAGAGTTTGAGGTTAGAGTTTGGGGTTAGAGTTTGGGGTTAGGGTTTGGAGTTAGGGTTTGGGGTTAGAGTTAGTAGTTACAGTTAGGGGTTAGAGGTAGGGGTTACGGGTAGGGTTTAGAGGTTGGGGTTAGAGTTAAGGGTTAGAGTTAGGGGTTAGGGTTAGGAGTTATAATTAAGGGTTAGGGTTAGTGCTTAGAGTTTTTGGTTAGGGGTTAGAGTTTGGGGTTAGGTGTTAGAATTTGGGATTAGAGTTTGGGATTAGGGTTTGGGGTTAGAGTTTGGGGCTAGAGTTTGGGGTTGGACTTTGGGATTAGAGTTTGGGGTAGAGTTTGGGTTTAGGGTTAGAGGTTAAAGTTAGGCGTTAGGGGTTAGTGTTAGGGGTTATTATTTGGGGTTAGGTGTTATGGTTTGGGATTAGAGTTTGGGGTTAGGGTTAGGGGTTAGAGTTTGGGGTTAGAATTTGGGGCTAGCGTTTGGGGTTAGGGTTAGGGTTAAAGTTTTGGGTTTGGGGTTAGAGTTTGGAGTTAGGGGTTAGGGTTTTGGGTTAAAGTTAGGGGTTAGAATTTGGAGATAGAGTTTGGAGGTAAGGTTAGGGGTTAAAGTTTGGGGTTTGGGGTTAGAATTTGGGGTTAGAGTTTGGGATTTGCGTTTGGGGTTAGAATTTGTGGTTAGAGTTTTGGGTTAGGGTTTAGGGTTAGAGTTTGAGGTTAGGGTGTAGAGATAAGGGTTAGAGTTTAGTGTTAGAGTTAAAGGTTAGAGTTTGGGGTTTGTATTAGGGGTTAGAATTAGGGTATAAAGTTAAGGGTTAGAGTTAGGGTTTAGGGTTAGGTGTTACAATTACGGGGTTAGGGTTAGGGCTTAAAGTTTGTGGTTAGGGGTTGGAGTTTGGGGTTACCGTTTGGGTTAGGTTTTAGAGTTTGGGATTTAGAGGTTAGGGTTTGGGGTTGGAGTTTGGGGCTAGAGTTTGGGGTTGGAGTTTGGTATTAGAGTTTGGGGTTAGAGTTTGGGGTTAGACTGAGGGCTTAGCGTTAGGGGATAAACTTTGGGGTTAGAGTTTGGGGTTAGAGTTAGGGGTTAGCGTTAGGGGATAAAGTTTGGGGTTAGGGTTTGGGGTTAGTGGTTAGAGTTAGGGGCTAGTGTTAGGGGTTAGAGTTTGGGGTTAGAGTTAGAGGTTAGAATTAGGTGTTAGGGCTTAGAGATTGTGGTTAGGGTTTCGAATTTGGGGTTAGAGTTTGGATTAGGGGTAAGGGTTAGAGTTTGGGGTTAAAGTTTATGGCTAGAATTTGGGTTTAGGGTTAGAGGTTAAAGTTTGGCGTTAACGGTTTGTGTTAGGGGTTAGTGTTTGGGGATAAAGGTTAGGGTTTGGGGTTAGAGTTTGGGGTTAGGGTTAGGGGTTAATGTTTGGGGTTAGAGTTTGAAGTCAGAGTTAGGGGTTAGGATTTGGTGTTAGAGTTTGGGATTAGGGTTTGGGGTTAGAGTTTGGGGTTAGGGTTTGAGGTTAGGGTTTGGGATTAGAGATTGGGGTTAGGGTTTGGGGTTAGGGTTTGGGGTGAGAGTTTGAGGCTAGAGTTTGGGGTTGGAGTTTGGGATTAGAGTTTGGAGTTAGACTTTGGGGCTAGAGTTTTGGTTTAGGCTTAGAGGTTAAAGTTAGGCGTTAGAGGTTAGTGTTAAAGGTTATTGTTTGGGGTAGGCGTTAGGGTTTGGGGTCAGAGTTTGGGGTTAGGGTTAGGGGTTAAAGTTTGGGGTTTGGGGTTAGAGTTTGGGGTTTGGGTTAGAGATTAGAGTTAAGGGTTAGAATTTGGGGTTAGAGTTTGGGGCTAGAGTTAGGGTTTAGCATTAGGAGATAAAGTTAGGGGTTAGGGGTTAGTATTTGGGGTTAGTGTTATAGTAAGGAGTTCGAGTAAGGAGTTCGAGTTATAGGTTTTAGTTAGGGTTTAATTTTAGGGGTTACGGTTAGGGCTTAGGGTTTGGGGTTAGAGTTCGGAGTTAGAGTTAGGGTGTAGAGATAAGGGTTAGAGTTTGGTGTTAGAGTTAAGGGTTAGAGTTTGGGGTTTGCTTTAGGGGTTAGAATTAGGGTATAAAGTTAAGGGTTAGAATTCAGGAATAGGGGTTAGAGTTTGATGTTAGGGTTTGGGGTTAGAGTTAAGGGCTAGAGTTTGGGGCTAGAGTTTGGGTTTCGGGTTAAAGGTTAAAGTTAGACATTTGCGGTTAAGGTCAGGGATTAGTGCTTGATGTTATGGGTTAAAGTTTGAGGTTTGGGGTTCGAGTTTGTGGTTAGGATTTGAGGTTAGGGGTTAGAATTTGGGGTTAGAGTTTGGACTTTGCGTTTGGGGTTAGAATTTGTTGTTAGACTTTGGAGTTAGGTTTTGGGGTTAGGGTTTGGGGTTATAATTTGGAGTTAGGGTTTGGGTTTAGGGTTTGGCTTTAGAGTTTCGGGTTAGGGTTTGGGGTTAGTGTTTGGGGTTAGAGTTAGGGGTTACAGTTAGGGGTTAGAGGTAGGGGTTACGGTTAGGGGTTAGAGTTTGGGTTTAGAGTTAAGGGTTACAGTTAGGGGTTAGGGTTAGGGCTTAAAGTTTGTGGTTAGGGGTTGTAGTTTGGGGTTACAGTTTGGGTTAGGTGTTAGAGTTTGGGATTTAGAGTTTGGGGTTACGGGTTGGGGTTGGAGTTTGGGTCTAGAGTTTGGGGTTGGAGTTTGGCATTAGAGTTTGGGGTTAGAGTTTGGGTTTAGAGTTTGGGGCTAGAGTTTGGGTGTAGGGTTCGAGGATAAAGTTAGGCATTAGGGGTTAGTTTTACGGGTTATTGTTGGGGGTTAGGGGTTAGAGTTTGGGGTTACAGTTTGGGGTTAGAGTGAGGGGTTAGGGTTAGGGGATAGAGTTTGGGGTTAGGGTTAGGGATTAGGTTTACGGGTTAGAGTTTTGGGTTAGGGGTTAGAGTTAGGGATAGAGTTAGGGTTAGAGATTTGGGTTAGGGTTAGGGGTTAGAATTAGGTTTTAGGTCTTAGAGATTGTGGTTAGGGTTTAGAGTTTGGTGTTAGAGTTTGGTCTTAGGGTTATGGGTTAGAGTTTGGGGTTAGAGTTTGGTCTTAGGGTTATGGGTTAGAGTTTGGGGTTAGAGTTTGTGGCTACAACTTGGGTTTAGGGTTAGAGGTTAAAGTTAGGCATTAGCGGTTAGTGTTACCGGTTAGTGTTTGTGGATAGAGGTTAGGGTTTGCGGTTAGAGTTTGGGGTTAGGGTTAATGGTTAAAGTTTGAGGTTAGAGTTTGGAGTCAGAGTTAGGGGTTAGGGTTTGGGGTTAGAGTTTGGGATAGTGTTTGGGGTTAGAATTTGGTCTTAGAATGTGGGTTTAGGGTTTGAAATTAGGGTTTGGGATTAGAGTTTGGGGTTAGGGTTTGAGGTTAGGGTTTGAGATTAGGGTTTGGGGTTAGAGTTAGGGGTTAGAGCTAGGGGTTACGGTTAAGGATTAGAGTTTGAGGTTAGAGTTAAGGGTTAGAGTTAGGGGTTAGGGTTAGGTGTTATACATTTGTGGTTAGGGGTTAGAGTTTGAGGTTACAGTTCGGGGTTACCGGTTAGAGTTTGGGGTTAGGGTTTGGGGCTAGAGTTTGGGGCTAGAGATTGAAGTTAGTGTTTGGGGCTAGACTTTGGTTTAGGATTAGAGGTTAAAGTTAGGTGTTAGAGGTTAGTGTTAGGGGTTATTTTTTGGGGTTAGGGTTAAGGCTTAAAGTTTTGGGTTTTGGGTTAGGGGTTATGGTTTGGGGTTAAATTTAGGGTTTAGAATTTGGGGTTAAACTTTAGAGTTAGGGTTAGGGGTTAAAGTTTTGGGTTAGGGGTTAGAGTTTGTTGTTATGGGTTAGTGTTTGGTTTTAGAGTTAGGGATTAGAATTTGGGGCTAGAGTTTGGGTTTAGGGTTAGGGGTTAGAGTTAAGGGTTATAATTTGGGGTTAGATTTTGGGGTTAGGGGTTAGGGTTTGGGGTTAGAGTTTGGTTTTAGGGGTTAGGGTTAGAATTTGTGCTTAGAATTTGGGTTTAAGGTTTGAGGTTAGGGTTTCGAATTAGATTTTGGGGTTAGGGTTTGAGGTTAGGGTTTGGGGTTAGGGTTTGGGGTTAGAGTTAGGGGTTAGAGCTAGGAGTTACGGTTAGGTGTTATAATTAGGGGTTAGGGTTAGGGCTCAGAGTTTGTGGTTAGAGTTTGAGGTTATAGTTCGAGGTTACCAGTTAGAGTTTGGGATTATAGTTTGGGGTTAGGGTTTGGGGCTAGGGTTATGGGTTAGTGTTTGTGGTTAGTGTAATAGTAAGGATTTCAAGTAAGGGGTTCGAGTTATGGGTTATAATTAGGGGTTAGTTTTAGGTGTTACGGTTAGGGGTTAGGGTTTGGGGTTAAAGTTTGGGGTTAGGGTTAGGTTTTAGAGATCAGGGTTAGAGTTTGGGG
>KN486503.1:0-16804 GCA_000787095.1 Periophthalmodon schlosseri
AATCCGAGGTTCGACTATCGGTTGGATCCTTCTCTCCAGTACCCTGGAATTGACCTTACCGGGAAGGCTGAGGAGTGTGATTCCCCTGTAATTGAGACACACCCTCCGGTTCCCCTTCTTAAACCGGGGGACCAACACCCCGGTCTGTCAGTCCAGCGGTACTGTCCCCGACCACCACACGATGTTGCAAAGACGTGTCAGCCAAGACAGCCTCACAACATCCAGAGACTTAAGGTACTCGGGATGGATCTCGTCCCGGACAAGTCCGCCCCCGGGTCCCCAGTCTCTACTTCCTCCTCAGAAGACGTGATGGTGGGATTGAGGAGATCCTCAAAGTATTCCTTCCACTGTCCGACAACATCCCCAGTTGAGGTCAGCAGCTCTCCACCCCCACTGTAAGCAATGTTGGTGGAGCACTGCTTCCCCCTCCTGAGGCATTGGACAGTTTGCCAGAATCTCTTTGAGGCTGTCCAATAGTCTTCCTCCATGGCTTCCCCGAACTCCTTCCAACCCTGTGTTTTTGCCTGTGTGACCACGTGAGCTGCGGCACGCTTGGCCTGCCGGTACTCGACTCAGCTGCCTCAGGAGTCCCACAAGCCAACAAGGCTCGATAGGACTCCTTCTTCAGCCTGACGGCATCCCTTACTTCCAGTTTCCACCACCTGTGTTTTTGCCTGTGTGACCACGTGAGCTGCGGCACGCTTGGCCTGCCGGTACTCGACTCAGCTGCCTCAGGAGTCCCACAAGCCAACAAGGCTCGATAGGACTCCTTCTTCAGCCTGACGGCATCCCTTACTTCCAGTGTCCACCAACGGGTTTGGGGGTTGCCGCCGCGACAAGCACCACAGGCCTTACGACCACAGATACGAGCGGCCACATCGACAATAGAGGCAGAGAACATGGCCCACTCGGAATCCACATCCCCAGCCTCCCCCGGGATGTGGGAGAAGCTCTCCTGGAGGTGCGAGTTAAAGACCCCCCTGACACAGGGCTCCGCCAGACATTCCCAACAGACCCTCACAGTTCGTTTGGGCCTGCCAGGTCTGTCCGGATTCCTCCTCCGCCAGCGGATCCAACTCACAACTGGGTGGTGATCGGTTGACAGCTCTGCCCGTCTCTTCACCCAAGCTATGCGTGGAGGTGAGGCCGACTATATCTAGTTAGCAATGCTCAACCTCCCACACAAGCTCAGGCTCTTTCCCCCCCAGTGAGGTGGCATTCCATGTCCCCAGAGCCAATCTCCATGTCCGGAGATCCGGTCGTCGAGGCCCCCTTCGACTGCCACCCAGATCTCTATGCACCGGCCCCTTATGGATCCTCCCACAGGTGGTGGGTCCACGGGCCCTTATGACAATTTCTAAAATGATTTCTGTTTCAATTTGATAACAATATTAATTTGATACCAATACTATTTAGTTTTGTATTAGAATGCATTGAAATGGCTCAGTCACACGGGAGAAGCTTGGAGTAGAGCCGCTGCTCCTCCATGTAGAGAGAGGCCAGCAGAGGTGGCTCGGGCATCTGTTCCGGATGCCTTCTGGACACCTCCCTACGCCTCGGGGTCCCACCAGAGAAGCTGGAGGAATTGTCTGGGGTGAGGGAAGTCTACGAGTCCCTGCTGAGACTGCTGCCCCTGCGATCCAGCCCTGGATAAGAGGAAGAAAATGGATGGATGAAATGGCTCTACTATTAAGAATTCTATATATAGGCTAGAATTATCTTCACTCCACCTCAACCTCAACTGATCTAAAATTACACATATGTGGAGATGAACAAAAATAGAAACAATGTACTTGCAATTTTCGTATAAGTATTTTTTTTGCATGAGAAGTTTTAAGTCAGTTTTAAGTCACGAATATTGTGTTATTGATCTGCACATAGTGTTTTTTTCTGTGTCCTTTCTTTCAGCTGTAATCTACATTAAAAATTCAGTAGCTTTTATCTTTTGTATTGTGAACCATTACAATAGATTCTGTGGTGAGTGAGGCAGCCATGACCCCTGTGTGACCTCTGCAGACTGAAGCACATTGCACAAACTCCCACTTGGCCCTGAACCAAAACACAGCTAAACATTTATTTTCCCTCAACCAAAACACACTATTTCTCCTGCACTTTTTGGTTCAACACAGCTAAGGCTTGAACAATGTGTTTACTGTATTTGTGCTTGTTTTGACATACTGTGCTACAGCTTAACTGGTCTGAACATAATGTAGAAACCACATCGTGAACAGTATGTGGGATTTACTACTTACTATAAGTAAAAAAAGCTTCTCAAATATTTCATACCATGAGATAATATTTGGCTTCCAAGTACCACTAAATCTAAAGCCGGACTATATCAGCATGTGCTACTGTAACGTCCTGCTCACTGGCCTCTCCAAACGAGCGTTAAGACAGCTGCAGTACATCCAGAACACTGCTGCTCGGGTCCTGACTAGAACCAGGAAGTACGAGCACATAAGTCCTGTGCTCAGGTCTCTGCACTGGCTCCTGTGGCTCAGAGAATAGAAGCAGCTCTGCTTGTTACAAGTCTCTCCATGGCCCAGCACCAAAGAACATCCTCCACATTTTAGTGCCATATGAACCATCTCACACTCTGAGGGCCTTCTGCTGTAGTCCTGTAGTCCTGGTTTAGTCCTTGTTTATTCCTGATTTGATCCTGATTTAGTCCTGGTTTAGTCCTGGTTTAGTCCCGACCTCGTGCTCGTGTCCAGAGTCAGGAGTCACACGGAGTTTCCGCGTTTCAGTTTATACAGCTAAAAAAAAAAAAAAAAAGTGTTCAATTGTCCCGTCATAAAAATGTGTCCTCTGCATTTGACTAATCCATTTGTAGAACTTTTGACCATTCAAAAGCTATAATTACTTTGATTACTTTAATTACTTGTTAATCGCTATGGCAAAGGTCTTATCATTTGTTACTTGAAACCAGTGTCTGGAAAATGATATGTTGTTTACATGATCAGGACTGGAAAAACGTGTCATCTAATTGTGTTAAAGTTAAATTGGAAACATCACACTAATTAGTTTGCTACATTAGGCTGATAATGAACCATTTTTTTCCATGTATTTGAGCAAAACGTGTCTTGCCTCAGTACAGATATATTGTAGAAGAAGTTCTTGGGGTTAAAATAAGTCTGCTGTAATGTCCCCATCTAAGTGATTTACTGTCTGATAATCAGTAAGTGCACTTAAGTGTCTTTTCAAAGGACACAACGACAGCATTCATCTGTGGGAGCTGGTGGGTTAGTGGATCAGACCTCTCAATCAATGACGTTTATGTCGTGAGCGGGATTTGAAGCGCCAACCTTCGGATCTGACACTAAAAACCTCTGTTTCGAATTCCATATTTCCGTCACTTTCGTATATCCATTGTCACTTGTAAGTCTGCACTCCATGTTGTAAATGTATGTTGTATGTGCGTATGTTTTTCTAGCTACAGCGACAGCGAAACTCCGCTCTGGCCTCGGAAAGTTTTGCTTATAAACTCATCGTGGTGAATAATTAGGATGTTCTGAATGCATAACGTAAGAGAGAATAACTTTGGACTACTGTAAATGGTTTAAAATGAACTAGTTCTGTTTTTCACGTTTTTAAGACAGTAAAAATCAGGTCCAGCGCCTTTAAATGAACACCCTTATAATGATAGTATAGTGAGAGAATGTGTTTTTGTCTGTGAGCTGCTGCCGGCCTCGTTCTGTGACGCTTCCCTGCTCCTTTGTGCGTTTCTTTAATTACATCAAAGCAGACACAGTGAAAGCCTAATTGAACACATCGACTTCCACTTTGGTGCATGCGAAGTCTGTTATTTACATCCCAAAAAGCGGCGCGCAGCCTCACTCTGTTCATTAAAGGGACAGGATGAGAGGGACTCATCAGCTCTGTGTCACCAGGGGAATGAGTTTTTCACAATAAAAGCATTTAGCTGAAACTTATAAACAAAAGGAGCCACGGGGTTTGTCACATTTGAGTTATACTGTTCATCTAACCTTCAAAGAGTGAATATGAAAGGCATTGGGGAATGAGTTTTTCACAATAAAAGCATTAAAGTGAAACATATAAACAAAAGGAGCAGCGGGAAGTTGTCACGTATATATTTAAGTTATACTATTCATATAACCTTCAAATAATGAATATGAAAGACACTGGGGAATATGTTTTTCACAATAAAAGCATTAAAGTGAAACATAAAAAAGTAGTGGGAGTTTGTCACATGTACATTTGAGTTATACTGTTCATCTAACCTTCAAAGAATGAAAACAGAAGACATTGGGGAATGATTTTTTCACAATAAAAGCATTTAGCTGAAGCTTATAAACAAAAGGATCAATGGGGGTTTGTCAGATTTACATTTCTGTTATACTATTCATAAAACCTTCAAATAGTGCATATGAAAGACATTGGGAAATGAGTTTTTCACAGTAAAAGCATTAAAGTGAAACATAAAAAAGAGTAGTGGGAGTTTGCCACATGTACATTTGAGTTATATTATTCATTTAACCTTCAAATAGTGACTATGAAAGACATTGGGGAATGAGTTTTTCACAATAAAAGCTTTAGAGTGAAACATATAAACAAAAGGAGCTGCGAGGGTTTGTCACTTATACATTTGAGTTATATTATTCAAATAACCTTCAAATAGTGACTATACAACACATTTGGGAATGAGTTTTTCCACAATAAAAGCATTAAAGTGAAACATACACAAACAGAGCAGTGGGAGTTTGTCACATGTACATTTGAGTTATACTGTTCATCTAACCTTCAAATAGTGAATATGCAACTTTTGGGAATGAGTTTTTCACAATGAAAGCATTTACCTCAAACATATGAGAAAAAGAAGCAGCGGGAGTTTGTCACATCTTTGTAAATTTGCATTTGAGTTATTCATTGCGCGGCTGTGGAGTAACCTTCAAATAGTGAATATGAAAGACGCTGGCACACTTTTTGCAAACTACATACACAATGTGACGTCTGATTGATGAAAAGTTCAGACTAATATTTAGAAGTAACAGGTAACAGTGTTTAATCAGTAAACCATGTACATCCATTGAGATAACGACATGCTTGTCTCAATTCAGATGATATGGCTTTGCTAAGAAATGTTACACAATATCATTAAAAGTATCTATGCAACTGAATATGAAACAATACAAGTGTTTCTATGGTCAAAAATACTTTGCCACAGATCTAACTTGTAACCTGTTTCCTTGGAGATAGAAAGAAAAATTTTAAGCTCACTTTCGATACTAAGGAATAGATTTGATACTCAGTACCGATTCTGATACCATGATGATAATAAAAAAACAAAAAAACAAAAAACAACACAAACTATAACTTTGGAAATAGAGCTGATAAAAAATATAAAAAGTAAAACAAAGTTGCAGAGTGATATGTGACATAAGGGTATCTGATTTTCAACATTATATCGTAGTACTTTCTTTTATATTACCATGTGGCCTTATATCTTTCTATGGTCAAACATATGTTGCCAAAGATCTACAGATATCAATATTTTGGTTTCTGGCTGAAGACTGCCCAACATTCATTCTTAAAGAGCCTGAAACTAAGGTAAAAAAGTGGACATACAGATCGCTTCCAGAAAACAGTAACATAAATAATAATACAACATAAATATAGGTGTTTAATGCAACTTGAGATTAATAGCCACGGTAATGTTGGTCCATCACTCCACGTTCCTCAAACCTCTTCAGAGTTTGTCATTTCAGGCCTTCACCCCTGGCCCCAGCGTGAGCCTCTGAAGCTTCTGCCAATATCCACAATACCCAGAGTACATCACCAACTCCACGGGAAGCCTGCTCCTCTAATACAGGCCTAACGCGTCAACACACCTGGGACCACCTCAGAGCGTGGGAGTGGTCAGATACATGGTCAAATATATGGAGCGATTAAAGGCGCTGTACCTGATTTTTACTGTCAGAACAGAGCTAGATCAACGTCTGTGGGTTAGGGTTGTCAAAAATATGGAAAATCAGGCACTAATCGATACTAAAACTAGTATCGAAACTAGATACTGATTTGAGCAGATCAATGCTTGATCAATACTAAAAAAGTCATTCACAGGACAGAAATGAACCTTTCCTGAATAGATTTAGAATGATCTTGAGCTGAATCAGAACAAGTATAAGACACATAGACTAGTACACGCCCATGGACCACTATGGAACTTCACAGGACAGAAATGAAACCTTTCCTGATAGATTTAGAATGATCTTGAGCTGAATCAGAACAAGTATAAGACACATAGACTAGTACACGCCCATGGACCACTATGGAACCTACTGGACGACTGAGGGATTACACAGATATAAGGCCACATGGGAATAGAAAACAAAGTACAACGGAATTACATTCTATTGTCTAAAGTAAAAGTAGTTTTAATTAACATTGTGGTATTGGAATCGGTATTGAGTTTCAAGTCTATTCCTTAGTATCAGAATCGAGTTTGAAATTTTAGTATTGTGACAACACTACTATGGGTACTTCCGGAACTATGTAACTGCTACTAAAACTACTGCTATGTAATGCTATTTTAGTTATAGTATTTCTATATATTTTAGTCTTGATGTTTGTGCGTCTTTTTTATATGAAAAACAACTAGTTCATTTTAAACTGTTTGCAGTGGTCTAAAGTTACTCCTCACTTACCTTATGCACTGGGAGCATCCAAATTATTCACCACAATAAGCTCTTTTCACAACTCCCAGAGGCCAGAGCGGACACAGTAAAGTAATAATAAGTAATAACAACTAGCCTGCTAACACATACTTCCTGATTACCTGACAATAATTACTACACAGCACACAGTGGACTTATTTTGACCTCAAGAGCTGCTTATACAATATCTGTACTGGGGCAAAACCATTTTGCTCAAATACATGGGGGGAACAATCAGGGTATAGGACCTTTAACATAATTAATATACAGTAATGAATTTTGAATGTCAAATGCCGTCTATGTTGAGCAGAATTACAAATCAAGCCTGTATTACTTTAACCTGGCCCAGAGCAGGTGCAATGCTGTAATTTGCAGCTACAATCCCATTCCACTAAATACGTAATGGCACCTGCAGAATAATTATATGGAGGTAATTAACATCAATTGTAAATGGCAAAAATTGAATCTGCATCTCGAGCCCATCCGCTGGTGTTACGCACAAATGTTTAGTCTCTGGCTCCATCTCCCGCAGTAGAGACAGCGAGGAGGTTTTAAAGGCTGCTAATGCGCCCAAACGAGGGGTTCTCAAACTGGGGTGCAGGTGCTGCTGTTTGTACGTGGGCCTCTTCTCGCAGTAAGATACTTCTCAATTTATGGCAATGTTGTCACAATACTAAAATTTCAAACTCGACTTCGATACTAAGGAATAGACTCGATACTCAATACTGATTCCAATACCACGAAGATAAGTTTAATGCCATACTGACGAACATTCCAGGCAAAGAAAGCACCAACATCTGGATGGTAAGAAGCTGATGACAGACCCCCGGTTAGAAACGTTACATAGTGTATCTTGTTAACGTCGCTAATAGTCAGTGGTGGAAGAAGTACTCACTTTTGTCACATGAAAAAATCTCCTTAAGTAAAAGTATTAAAGTACCCATTTAAAAATGTACTTAAAAAGAAAAAGTATTTCACGTAGACTCTGAGATCTAATAAAGCTTCAGATGTGTTGATTTTGATAAAGATTTTATTTGTATATTTGTGTTTGCTCAAATTATGAACATGCCTTTTCTGCAGAAGCAAGACTTTTACTTTTCAGTCCAGTTCAAAAAATGTAGAAAGAAAGTACAGATACATGCTCTCAAATGTAGTGAAGTAAAAGTATACACTTAAGTAAAGTACAGATAACTAAAATGTACTTTACTACTTTTACTTTGTTACATTCCACCACTGCTAATAGTTCAGACATACTGTAACACCTGCAATTAGCACATGGCTCCTGTGACATTAGTTATTACAGTGATCCAGGTTGAAATTGTGGTTCTTTCCAAACAGCAGCCTCCCACACCCTCCCACACCCTCCCACACCCTCCCATACCTTCCCACACCCTCCCACACCCTCCCATACCCTCCCATACCTTCCCATACCCTCAGAGCTGCATAAGAGATAATTACTACATGAAAATACTTCTTACTTTGTTGTGGTGAGATCCAGGCAGTGCAGAGCGGTGTTCTATTACCGAGCCCCAGCTGGGTGAGGCCGTGGAGGGTTAGATGTGTTCCCATATCTGCTTCTTTCCAATCTTCTCCAGAGATGCACCTTGTTTAAGCGAGCACACGTAGATAATAATGAGGGACAGTGGACCAAAGCTCGACGGAGAGAGAAGACGTGATTGCTTGAGTAAAATGTAAAAGTATTTTTTTCTTCTATGTCTGCAAATAGAAATGGAAGGAATAAGGTGAAAGAACTAGGTTTAGACATTTTTGAAAAGTCAACTCAATTATCTGCCTGTTTTGTTTTTTTTTTTTCCCATATCTTAGCCCAGTACAGATACATATATTGCATAAGCAGCTCTTGAAACAAAATAAGTCCACTGTGTACTGTAAGCATCTAAAGCGCGTTATTGTCCGAGAATCAGGAGGTGCACGTTAGCATGCTAGTTTTTGTTAGCTTTATCACGATGGCAAAACTCCACTCCGGTGTCTGAAAGTTGTGAAAGTGCTTATAAACTCATTGTGGTGAATAATTAGGAACCCACAATACATGTTTTAAATGAACTAATACTGACACTCTAAATGTTAAAATGTTAACATCAATCCTACAGTATTTTCCCTAGAACTACTGGCTACTAAAATATTAGTAAAAGCTGCAGTAGTTACCGTAAAACAGTTACATAGTTAAAGAAGTAGCCATAGACATGCACGTACTCCTCTCTGGTATATTCTGGGGTTGCTTCAAGAACATTTGTCACAATGATCAACTGTGTTAAAGACACAGACTCTATAAAGAAGTGGATTAATAAAGTATGACGTCACCGTAGCGTTCGGCTCTGGTCAACCGAAGCTCATCGAGGCTAGAGCGGTTACAGGGCCCAACTTGGAGCAGAGTTCCATATTTAGAATTCCGACCGCGAGTATCAGAGCAAACAAAGAGCCAGACTGGTTTAGTAGGGAGCAGGCTCTTTGTGCGACACTGTCAATCAAACCTGTTGCTAACGCTAGCGGCAGTGACCTCGAGGGGAAAGAACGCGTCTAATTTGTCTGTTATTAATGTTCATGTCTTGATTTACGGACATAATAGCAGCAGCATTTATGAAGAGAGGGGCGACAATGGGCGAACTGGAGCCAGAGTCGATGGAGCCGGAACCGCGTCCATGCTCACTTCCTACCTGGAACGTAGCGGCCAGCAGGTCTATGGTTAAAGGGAACGACCAAAACGTGACGAGGTTTATGGGATAGTGGTACAATCAGTTACAGTAATAATTGCATTTGGGGAGTAATAACAGGAAAAAGTTTTATTTTTGGCTCAGCAGGAGAAGGGAGAGGTACTTATTGCGTCACTTACATACTATCGCTAATGAAATCTGTAAAACTCTACTGCTTATAATGAAGTCCTGGGAAACTTATGGAGGATTTGGCACTTGCTTGTCTCCATGGAGATGTTACTGCTTTGCCTGTGTTGTTCCACAGTATGACATTACATGTACACATATCCACGGAGACAAGCAAGAGATGCCCTCAGACTAAGTTGCAGGAGCGTATCTTTGATCTAGTTCCAAATCTAGTTCCGTGTAACTCCCTTCATCAGTATTCCGCTCCGCTCTCTCCTTTTGGACACTTTCCAATCTCAAACCTTTCTCAGAGTTTTGTTACAAGTCGGTTTCTTTCAGTGAAATTCTGTCCAGGTTTAAGGCAGATGTCATTATAAAGCTGTTTGCTGTTTGGGTAATTTCTTGACACAGCATCAACTACAAAAGAGTACAAAGCAAAACATTCAATATGGAAATAGATGGAAATGGATAGAGCACTTGTTCTGGGTTTTTGTCTTGAATTCAAATGAGAAAACCCTCCTCCACATCTCAAAACTGCTGTGTCTTACTAAAACAACAAAACTGTACTGTACTTTATTACTGTGCTAGTTAAAGTTCAACAAAAGTCCAGTTATCGCCTTTTCATTTTCTCTCCTTTCTGTTTCCACTTTTACAGTTCCAAAGTGGCATAGTGACTCTGATTGTCACCTCACAGCTAGAAGGTTACGGGTTTGACTCCTGGTAGGTGTCCTTCAGGCATCAACCTAAAACATGCACGATGGGTCAAATGCTCCAGCTAAGGGTGACAGCTCAAGCGGTGACAGTAGCTCAGTGGGTATTTTTCATTACTGTTTGAGACCTGCTGAAAAGCCTGAGGGGTTTACTTTTATCCACTTCATAATTTGAGCAAACAAAAATACACAGATAAAAACATCCAGAAAAAAAAAGATCGATTGTTTCTGTTGAACAAAATTCAGCGCAAATCTTCATCAAAAGCACCACGTTTGAAGCTTTATTAGATCTCAAAATGTTGCAAAATACTTTTACTTTTTACTCTTTAAATACATTTTTTTCATGTGATATGTTTACTTTAGTATTTTTTTTGCCTGTATCTGTACTTTTACAAAACAAAACAAAACTGAGTACTTGGGCGACAGTAGCTCAGTTGGTAGAACGTTTGTCCACCGTTTGGAAGGTTGGCAGTTCGAATCGCGCTCTCAACATAAACATCACTGGGCAAATGCGCTGACCCACAGGTTGACGGTGTGATTCCAGCTCCCGCAGATGAATGGTGTCGTTGTGTCGCCCCCGGTGTCTGCGTACACTGGTGTATGAATGTGTGTGTGTGAATGTGTGAGTGTTTCCTTGATGTAAAGTGCTTTGAGTGCCTTGAAGGTGGAAAAGAGCTATATAAAAATCTGACCATGACCATTTACTCTTCCATAATCATCTTCTCACGCAGTTGTTACGTACAACTTTGAATATACAAAACACATAACGCACTGCATTATGCACTTGAAGCCCGCATATAGAAATCCCTCACTGTCTTTGCGATAGGCCTTGAAGTTGTAGAGTGCATACATATAACGGCTTTGTGACCCATTGTTCCTTATAGGTTCCATAGCATATCGCTGCGGCGTGCTTGTGTTAATGGCGTTTGGCGTTTGTGAAGACGCGGAGCTGCTTAAGTGTTTTAGCGAGCTCCGTGTGTCACATGTAAGTACTCTCCCAGCATCACGCCGCATACGGAAGAACCGTGCACGTCTCAGCTCGTGCCTTCACCATCTGTCTACAGGAACCGTGCGCCACAAGGACATCAGGGTTATGACCTCGTGCTGATTAGACTTAACAAGTGCTGCCCCTGGTGGTGACGTCAGGTCTTAAAAGTCTATGGGTGAAATAATTAAGCGTACGCAGTAATTTTACTTATATATTTTTTCTCGTCGGTTGAGCGGTCAGATCCACTGAACCACAGGTTGGCCGTGCGATTCCAGCTCCCGCAGACGAATGCTGTTGTTGTGTTTTTGGGCAAGACACTTAACCCACCTCACCCCCAGTGTCCGCGTACACTGGTGTATGAATGTGTGTGCGAATGGAATGTGAAAAAGCGCTATATAAAAATGTTTTCAAAGCTCTTTATATTGCCGTATTATGATAAAAAAGTAGATAAAATAACGATTATATAACAAAAAAAATGTTACGGTGACTGAAGGCTTCTAGTTAGTGACAATTATTTCGTTTTGCCATTTTGATTTAATAAAGCCTCCGTCATAGTGATAAAACATACATTTTTCTGTATAATCTGTCATATATAGTTAAAAATATGTCAAGCCCCAATGGACAAGTAAAACATTCAATTCAATTAAGTTTATTTATATAGCACCTTTAAAACATCTTCAGCTGATCAAAGTGCTTCACATAAAAAGACAAAGACAAACAAAAACCAAACAACAAATATACAGATAACACAATACATAGAAAATTCACAATAAAACACCAAGCTATCCTGTCTAGTTAGTGTTAAATACCAGGGAGAAGAGGTGGGTTTTCAGTCTAGTCTTAAACTGCGATAAAAACATCTTCATGGAGACAAGCAAACATCATAAATACCAACTATGAATGTATTTTCGAGACGATTGACACAAATTCAGTGCATCAACTCTTCCTTTTTATATTTTTCAGTCTTTATTATGTATTATAAATGTCAAGTTCCAGTTACACCCACACAAAAGCAGGAGCAGGACTAAAATATCTGCTTGTCAGAGCCTGATCTGGTTCGATCTCAGAAGCTAAGCAGGGCTGGACCTCGTCAGTACGTGGATGGGAGATAGCTGTGGAATACCAGGTGCTACAGTGAGGCAGCAGTGTCCTTAGGCAAGGCACTTCACCCACCTTGCCTAGTGTGAGTGTGGTGTGTGAGTGGTGGTGGTCAGATGCAGCCTCGCTTCTGTCGGTCTACCCCAGGTGTATCTAACCAAAGGTGGGGACTTGCAAGGACTTGAGGCTTGACTTGAAAAAATGGACTAAGACTTTGCCTCGCTTCTGTCGGCCTACCCCAGGTGTATCTAACCACACCATCTTAGGTGGGGACTTGCAAGGACTTGAAACTTGACTTGAAAAAATGGACTAAGACTTGGGACTCGACTTGGACATGAGCCCTGTGACTTGAGATGACTTGATGCTTCTCCTCAAAGGGTTACCAAGGATCTAACAGTAACTGAAACACTGTGATATTGTATCGTCAAATGTCTTACAGTGATATTGGGGCTATCACAACACATTGGATTACAAGCTCCTTTACTCAGATACATTGTTTTGATGCAGCTAAAACCGTGGATAAGCCTCCCTCTGTCCCTTACCCTACAGACTTGACTTGCACATTAGTCCTGGACACATCTGCAGCTGTCTGTCCATGAGCTGTCCGTCCATGAGTGGATCTCTCTCTCCTTCGTCCATGAGTGGATCTCTCCTTCACTGTGGTTCTTCTCCTTCCTCTTTTTCCCACTGGGTTTTTTTGAGTTTTTCCTTGCCGAGAAGGAGGGTCTAAGGACAGGGGGCGCTCTGGGACAATTCTCCATTTGCTTGTTTTCTCTTGATTAATTTGCTTGTCTGTTTCTGTTTCATTATTGATTTTCTAACTTTCTGTTGGTTAAATCAATTCTCATGTTCAGCCCTAAGAGGCGACTGCTGTTGTTTTGGGCTTTACAAAAATAAATTGAATTGAAAACAGACGGAACTACCATGATCCTTTGCTCCATTGCAGTGCAGACGAAGTAACTCTTATTACATTCTTTTAAATCTTAATTCTTTGGATTATATGTAGATATATACAATTTTGTTCTCTCTGAAACATCACAATACATATCGTTCCGTGCGATTTGGATATTGTTACATCTCTATTTGTTCCATGGTTTTTTAAAATAGTACAATCTAATTTTAAAAGCATATACATTACAAAATTGCAAGCTGAACTCTTCGGTACTTCGGTTTAAGGACTTGAAATGACTTGAAGCTCAAAACAGGAGGACTTGGGACTTGACTCGGACTTGCCCGTCTTTGACTCTGGACGTGAAACCAAAGACTTGAGACTTGCAAAACAACTACTTGGTCCCAACTCTGTATCTTACCTCTGAGTATGGAGTGAATGAATGCACTGTAAATCGTCTCTGAGTGTCCCAAATAGCACTGTATAAATCAAATGCGTTTTTTGTAAAATCTTTGAATTAAGATGGAGCCCCATGCAGAGCGGCCACGCACAGCTGCAGTTTGAGGCTAACAGCTGTGAGGGGGGCAGGCAGGTGAGCACGGAGACCTTTGGAGCAGAGTGCTAAGTGGCTTTGGCACAGCAGCAGCGCGTGGAGAGCCCTGCCCAAGCCATTATAACGGGACACTGCCTGCAGCGCCAAGACAAAAGGCCACACTTGATTTTTAGGGTCGCAACTGGACCTATTCATGCGGCGCTTCTCCCTGTTTTATGGTGCCATTTTGAGGACGGTTGACCATTCAATTTTGTTTTTAATTGTTAATCGCTCTGGCAGCAGTCCTAACTGTTATCATCCTGAAACCCATAGATAGGAAGCTGTTACCTTGAGAAAAAAACATGCATCGTTACAGTGAGCGGGTTCGCATCTACACGGATTTGACCCGTAACTTGCCCTGATAGTGCCATTTGCACGTTTCCATGGAGATAGGTCATTTCTGCTTAAATTGACCAAAAAAAAAAAGCAGACCATGTTATAGTTGTTTTCCCTCGACATTCACTCAACCAATGTTGTTTTTGGAGTAATTCGTGCACATTTGAGCAATATTTAATCGCTTGTTTTCTAGACACCATTTTGCCAATCAATCCCAGCCACCGGCACACGGCCACTACTTTGTACTGACTTCATTGTCCAATTTTATTTTCTTAATCGGTGATATGAGCAGGATTTGGCAGCATCGCGTAGCCATTTTGGTACAAATGAAAAAAAATCTCACTAGTGTGATCTGCAGCTATACATCGGAGGTGCCAACTCTCTTGTAATGACGTTTACCGCGACGTCAGCTCCCATTGGGCACCGCAGTTTTCTGACGCAGAAATCAGCGGACTTGTTTCTTTTATCAAGTCGTTTTAGATGAATATTGCGATTTAAAATGTGCAAATTATAACATAATGATCCACGGATGTCGTAGATTATAACTATAGAGCAGACACAAGCACAAGAGGTCTTATTTAAAGGGAACCTATTTTGTATTATTGACTTGTTATGTGAAAAGCCACGATGAAGAGGTGGAGCTTGTCCCTCTTGAAGTTATGAAGAGGAAGTCAATGCGTCTGTTTCTATCAGTGAGCATTTTTAGGTCAATATTTCACTTTACAATGAACAAAGTGGAACTTAATGCCCCACTTATGTTATAGTTCAATATTAAGTACCAAATATGTCTCCTTTAAAACAGGCCCTTCCCTGCCTCCTCTGCGGTCACGGCCTTATTTAGATTCCTGTCTGATTAAGGAGGATGCCGTTACAATGAAGTCATTCCGGGTCATGTTTTATCTTGTATCACTGTCTGTATCTTGTTATCGCTCTAATTCACTTCTGTGGCCATTTTGGTAAAGAGCAGGAGTCAGGGAGTGTAAACAAAAACACGGCAAGATAGTGCACACATTTGATTCTGTTTTATATTCATTTATCTTAATAAAGTTCAGTCTAATTTGGATGTGTTTAGGTATCGGTTCATTCATTGTTACGGCCTGATTTGATAAGGCTCTATCTTGTAATGTGTAAAAGGCAATTAAATACACTAGAATTATTACCATAGATCTTGCCAATGTCCCCACTCAACATGGTATAAATCTGTCCTTTAAAGGGCCCATATTATGCTAGTTTCTGATCTATGTTATAATGTTACCTGGAGTTGTGTTTTGTTTCATTCACACATGTTTAAAACACAAACCCTGCATATTTAGGTTCTTTTAGTTCTTCTCTCAAACGGAAAACACTCTGTTCCACCTTGTGATGTCATGTGATAATACAGGAAGTGCTCCACCGTGTTTAATAATTAAGAGTTACTCAAACATGTGTGAATGAAACAAAACACAACTCCAGATATGTTTTTCATGAGGTAACAACATTCTAACACGGCTTGAAGCTCACACAACTCCAATATGTTTTTCATGAGGTAACAACATTCTAACACGGCTTGAAGCTCACAAGAGTCAATTTTGTGTAATATAGGACCTTTAAAGAGCCTGTACCTGATCGTTCCCATGTATTTGAGCCAAACTTGAGCCCCTTGAGGTCAAAATAAGTCCGCTGTGCACTGTCCGCATCTAATTATAAAGTGTTTTACTGTCCGATAATCTTAAAGTGCACGGTTAGCGTACTACTTCTTAAGCGCTTATAAACTCATCACAGTGAATAATTAAAGTGCTCAGAACGCATAAGGTGGGAGTAACTTTAGACCAAACTGCAAACTGTTTAAAATGAACTAAACATATTGTCTTTTGCTGTAAACCTCGGTTGTCCCTGTGCACCATATTACACCTACTTGTCCTAGTTTGCGTTGAGTTTAAGGCTGTATCAGTTTGGCTGTTGAGAAAAAGTAACTTGAAATTCAGTGTGAAAGATTGTAAAAGTCTGTTCTCATAGTGCGAGATGCCATCAGCGGCTCGCACGATGACCTCGATGTTTCTCCGGCAGATTTTATACTAATTAAATACAGCGCTACTAAAAAGCTATTTGAATAAATTTTCCCTTTAAATGCTCATCTTTACGTACAACTGCAGATACGAGCTTTAATCCATACAAATGTTAGCTGCGGAGGTGCCCACATTTTAAGTCATGGGTTTTAAATTTTTTATTTGCTTTGGTGATGAAAACTGGTGGATTTGAACAGCAACATTTCAGAACTGTCAGTGATTCCTAAGCTCTTTGTTTGGCAGTGTCATCTCAGACAAACTCAGACTGCAGATAACGATTGTTTTAGAAGTCGGCTGGTCAAATGATTATTTCTATTGTATATTTAGATTCGGACTGAACCAGAACTAAACCAAGACTAAACCACAACCAAACTAAACTGAACAAGGTCTAGGACTAAACCAGGACTAAACCAGGAATAAACCAGGACTAAACCACAACCAAACTAGGACTGAACTAGGACTCAGCCAGGACTAAACCAGGCCTAACCCAAGACTCAACCAGGACTCAACCAGGACTAAACCAGGACTAAACCGGGACTCAACCAGGACTCAACAAGGACTCAACCACAGCCAAACTAGGACTGAACCAAGACTAAACCAGGACTCAAGAAGGACTCAACCAGGACTAAACCAGGACT
>KN486503.1:18856-52257 GCA_000787095.1 Periophthalmodon schlosseri
AACCAGGACTAAACCAGGTCTAAACCAGGACTAAACCTGGTCTAAACCAGGACTAAACCAGGGCTAAACCACAAAGAAACTAGGACTGAACCAGGACTGAACCAGGTCTGAACCAAGACAAACAAGCAGTAGATGTGTCCAGGACTGACTCAGGAATAAACCATAACTAAATCAGAACCAAACCAGGACGGAACCAGAGCTGACCCAGGACTAAACCAGGACAGACAGTCTGTAGCTGTGTCCAGGACTGACACACATGCTTTTGAGTTCGTGTGTAGAGCCTGAGCCCCTGAGACAGAGAGTGACTCCAGGAGAGGGTGAGGCTCTTTCAAGCAGGTATGGGGTTGATAATGTGTTATGTTTAAACATGTAAAAATCAAAACTTTTTGTACAAAATCTGAATATGGAATCCAAAAATCCTGCATTTGAAAAGCAATATTTTTGCCGTGTTTTTGTCGTGTTTTGAGGCTTTAAATGACAGCTGTGCCTCTGTCTCTGATCAGATCACACTCTCTTGTCCCGGAGTCCAGAGATTCCTGTTTGGCTGCTCCACAAAACCAACTCGGATCAGCTCAAAACCACAGAAGTATCTTCAGAGCGCGCACAAGCAAACAGCGCTCCCAAATCTGTGTGAGCATTTCACAAAGGCATTCTTCACTCCAGCAGTGTTCAACAATCACTATCTGACAGAGGCTGGTTCTGTCTTATCAAGGAAAATGCTTCACAAATCGATTTACTTTGTGTGTCTGTGTCGGGTTTGGTGTTTTGGTAAACCCAATTTTTGCCAATGCAGGTGCAGTCAGATAAGGGGAGTTTATATATAATAACACTAAGCTTTAAAGTGGAAGTAAATCAACTGCCTCCAATGGCCACTGCAATTTCAAGTACTACGTGACATCACACAGGACTGCCTTGATTACAGCCAGGTGTTTCTGAGCACAAACACCAGGCTGCAGGGGCGGAGTTTGAAGTGCGGATACCTGTTAGACCAATCACACTGTTCCTCATACGTCCAGACTCCGCCCCTCACTCTCCCCTTTAGTCCTCCAGGCACTGCCCAGTTTACCAGCTCTATTTGAAGTGTGGTTGTGGGCGGAGTTTAGGCGTTTAGTCCCACTTTGAATACATTTTATACTTTTCACGTTGACAGCAGTAGACACTAGTGACCTGATTATTATGTGCTGCTTGTATGCCTGACATTTTATATTTTCTTTTATTGTTGTTTTATGTTGCACCATAGCACTGAAGCATTTTCTAGTTTACAAATTTTGTTCCCTGACAAACACTTCTTCTGATTCTGATGAAGTAGGTTGCATCCACATGACATCAAAACATACTAGAATCCCTACATGTGGTTATATACAAGACCCTGAGGACTTTTCCCATTCAAAAGATATAGTATTTCATTTTAAAGTGTTAATCACTATAGCAACGGTCGTAATTTTTCATAATTCCAAAAGACATGGATATAAAATTGGCTCCGTGCACAACAGTGCCCAGCAACCTCACTGTTAAGGCAGTGACAGGGAGCTGCAGTTGGATGCCACTGACAACATGATAAATACTACACAAATAAAATGAATACTTCACCAGAGACACTTCTGTGTTTAGAAAGAGACATGTTTGTGTATCAGTTCTAACGCTAATGCTAAATTTGAGACATAATAAATATTAAACAACACCACAAACTGAAGTATTCCACATAATAACTGGTTAGTCTTTATTTTAATTAATTTGCACAGATCCTATTGAGCTGGAGACAGGTCAGAATTCTATGGTGGAATTTGCTGTTTGAGTGTCAGAGGGCAGAGTTGTTGAGCTGGTTTATAGTTTATATCTTTGTGATAACCGACAGCAGAAATAAACAAAAGGGAAATGATCTTTTCACAACAGCTTCAGAAAGTGGTGCCATTATTCAACTCCACGATTGTTGAAAACACTTTAAGCCATACGATTTTTTTCTTTACTACATAATTCCATATATCTTACTTCATATATTTGATGTCTTCTGTGTGTATATAAAATGTAGAAAGTAGTAAAAATAGAAAAAAAATAAAAACATTGAATGAGAGGGTGTGTCCAAACTCTAACAGGTAGTGTATATGTATATATAAGAAGTGTACCCTACTTCTGACTTTATAAGCTCAAACAAAGATTTTTCTAATGCAAATCGCCAACCATAGTGTCCACTTATTTGCATTCCCATAAAAATCTACTAACACTGTGAAAGTAGAATGTGAAAGTAGTTATTTTCTTCTTTGTGGACACCTGATGCTAGTAGTTAGAAATAATTTCCCACTAAAAATGTTTCACAATACATTTCACATTTCAGATGAAGTGCACAGAGAGAGAGCAGAAGTTTGGACTCAACCAAATCACTTTCCACATTTGACGATGCATTCGAGATTCAGAGAAACCTCAGGAAGCCACTAAAATGAACAAATTACTTTACAGTGGGAGACAAAAGTTAGAGAGGGATCTTTGTTGTAAATTTGAAAATCTCATTTTGAAATCAGTTTGAACTTAACACATTTACAAAACACTGTTTGGTCTGTGAAGTGAAAAATGCCCTCCAGCCCATTTCTCGAGGCTTCAAACAAGAATTAGTTTTTCAGAAAGATCCAATTTATTCAGAGCGTTGGGTGACAGAGCAGATTTTCACTTTATTTCATCAAATTGAAGTTAGATAAACAGAATTGTTAAGGTTCTGGGTTGGACCTCCTACTAATTACAATGTGCTACAATATGTGTTCGGCTCAAATTGTAGTGCTGTTGGTTCCATAATAATCCATATGCTAGTATTGCTTCCCCAAGGCCCTTTGTTTCAGTTGTATAGTAGTATTGATGCTCTGAAGCTGATGTCATCAACATTCCCTGGGGGCGTGACGCTAACTGTAGACACCGCTCTGTCTGAAGCTCTGTTAGACTTTATACTGAGCTTTATTTTAACACAATCTGACCATAAAGAACTACAACATGTGAGCTGATTTGTGCTGTTAATCAAGCCCCTCTCAAATAACATTACATTCACAAGCTAGCTAGCATTAGCCAACAGTTTTCAGTTAGTCATTCTCACCTTTTTGTTGAAAATCAAACACATAAATGGGTCCGTGGACACTCATATCGATCAGACTCCTCAAAATGTTTTGTTTCTTGACTATATTAAAACTTTTTTGGCTGTGTTTGCTAATGTGTGCATTGTGTCACCATGGAAACTGCTGAACATTCTGCCATAGACATGCATGTAGAACACCCCCAGCATGATGTCACTGCAAAGTATCAACACACTCACTACGTCTCTTCCTCCAGATTCTTTGCTAATGTGTGCATTGTGTCACCATGGAAACTGCTGAACATTCTGCCATAGACATGCATGTAGAACACCCCCAGCATGATGTCACTGCAAAGTATCAACACACTCACTACGTCTCTTCCTCCAGATTCTAAACCTATGCAAACCCTAGAACAGATTGGTAAATGATGTGTAACCAAGATATTAGATAAGATATTGATGTGTAACCAAGATATTAGATAAGATATTACATTTTTAAGGTTAAAATTCGAAGAGCTGCATAGCCCATTTTTAGAACCAGACAGAAAAAAAAATATGATTCCAAGATTCAACAAGCACTCAACCAAGTTAAAACTAATTATAAAGCAAGTCAAATTAACTAGCCCGTGCATGTAGACCCTTCTAACTACTGCACACAGCCTGCCATATAAACTGCCCCATTCATTTTTATGAGGCAGGAAAATAAAAACTGTAATTTTGTCATTTATAGTCGGTGCAGATAAATGGTTGTTTATAAGTTCATTATATTTGCCAGTGAGAATAAACTGTCAAAATCTAACTTTCATGTCCAATTTCTAAAGCTGAAATTTCATTATCAAACCTTTATTATCATCAGTCATTAGCTATTATTATGCTTATTATTATTTTGCTGCTAATTTCTGCGTCAGTAAAACTATGTTAAACACTTACAGACGGTAACCATTTCAAATGAGGCTCTGATGTTACTCACGTGTGGTTAAGTTTTTATTAATCACCAAAACAGCCCTAGTTTGGATGCTAATGCTAACACGCACACACATGTTTACGGACACTGAAAGGGTCAATATAACTACTGAAAAGTTGTTCATTCTAGAGTTAACCACTACAAATTACTTTTCTGTGACTTTTTTAAGCTAACCATTTCAACAAACAGTTATGTAATTGCATTATGCATAGGTGTAGGGTGACCAGACGTCCCTATTTACCCGGGACAGTCCCAGTTTTGAGCCCTGTGTCCCCTGTCCCAGCAGATTTATCCAAAACCAGTGATTTGTCCCAGTTTTATACAAGACATGTCCCAGGTGTCCCTATTTGTGACCAATTTGATCCCCGCCAACAGTAAAGAGGGGACAATATTGTCATTTGTTTACCTAAAATTCAGAACATCATGCTTGAAAATGACCTATAGACTGTATAAAGAAGTGGACTAAGTGAGTTTGACGTCACCCGTAAGCGTTAGGGGTCAATTTGGAGCCATAGCAACCAAAGAGCCAATCCGGTGCCAGGCTATTGAAGGCCCCTTCCTGCCCGCACCGCTGTCAATCAAACCTGTTGCTAGCAGGAGTGACCTCGGGGAAAGAAGGAACCTGATTTGTCTGTTATTAATGTTTATTATATTCTTTATGGGAAGAATAGTGAAATAAAAATAACAGGATCATGTAGAGCGGGTTAAGACGAACATTTTAAGACCAAAATGACAAGGCTCACTGCAGCAGTTACGGAGAGAGGGGCGAGTGAATTAGAGCCAAAGTCGACGGAGCCGGAAGCACGCTCATGCTCACTTCCTATTTGGAATGCGGTGGCTAGCATGTTAGCTATGTCCATTTATATATACAGTTTATGAAAGGCAAAAAAATGCACCAACATTATATACTGAGTTGACAATGGCCAGTGTTTACGTGCTATTTTCACAGTTGTATTTATCACAAACATCCCAACCCGGGTATGTCCCAGTTTTGAATTTTGAAAATGTGGTTACCCTACATAGGTGACACAGGTGACACAGGTGACACAGGTGACATAGGTGGCTGGTCACTTGCTTCTCTCCATTCTGATGTAATCCCACACAGGCCACGCTATGACTTATTCAGAGCTGCACTTGTGTTTGCAGTGACACAGATGCTGTTAGTTCTCGACCCTGCTGTGTCCTCTGTGAGTGCAGTCTGAGCTGATGTATTCATGCTTTAGTGAGGGGAGCAGACGTGGTTTTACCTGAGACTATGGCCTGGCAGACTCTGGCTCCTCTCCTCTCGCGGTTTGTTTCATAGTGCTTTTCACTTATTTATTGATGGATTCCTACTACACGGCCACAGCACCGGAGTCCATGGGATTACTTTTTTATTATCTCGTACTCCGTTTGCACTTCAGTAAAACAGACAGAATAACTACAGACAGTCAAGTGGGTGATTTGACTTGTTCCACCTTAAAATATATGTGTGCATTATAATATAGTCACAGTAATCAATTCTGTGGTTGCCATGGTCGTGGTTGGCTGCTCTTGTGGCTGACTGGCTGGCTGGAGTAGTTTTTCCACTTTTTCTATTTTTATCTGAAATTTTTAACATCTTAGGATTTTGACCAACTAAGAACTGCAGCTTGTTCAGTTCAAAGGATGGAAGATTAGGACAATTGGCTTGTGTGATTTGAGCAGTTTGTTTTTTCCTGTATCCATATCGACCCTGTATGGAGCTAGCTATGCCCGCCAGCTAACTCTGAAATGCTGCAGACTTTTTTATAACAATACAACAGGCTTTCTACGCCAAATATGGCAGAAGACGTTCCAGAGGGAATGGACTGTTTCATCACCAAAACAACAGAGCGGAGCGTGAGGCTTAGAAGAGTTTGTCTCCAGAGTTCACCTGGCTCCCCCTGGACACTGCTGGAATACCCGGACTTCAGGACATAGAGGACAGAGAGTACACAGGGGAGGCACGCTTTTGTCCTGAGGGCTGTTACTCACCTCAAACTGCCCTAACACTGGATCTGTTGAGCTGCACTGAGACTGTTTGGCTTTTCTGTTATTACTGTATTTTACTGCTCAATGTGATTCCCCAAAAGGTCGTGGAGAAGGATCCAAGGAGCCAAGAGTCTGTGGGACTGTGGTGATGAACCAACCGAACATGTGGTGGTGGATAAACAACAGAGCGAAGCCGTTGTGATGGAAAAAGGAACATGAGAAACTAGAGAAATACCAGGGGCTCAGAGAGAGTTTAGCTTAGTTTAATTTTATTCATTTTCAGTTGGTAAAAACACAGAATACGATACTTTATACAATAGAATGTGAAGGATGGTTACCAAAAACCCTGAGGCGGCTTAAAATGTGGTATAAAAGGCTCTAAAAGGCTCTAATAAAAAACGTGAGAGATAATAAGATACTTCAATACAAACAACAGAGTTACACAACAAGCTGAACAGGAAATGCCATGTGTCTGTGGTAATCGGAACACGCTGGGCAGTGACCCCCAAACTGGAGGAGTGGCTACAGCAGATCCCCCGGGAAAAACATCAGACATCTCAGAAAAGTGCAGTACTTGGGACAGCAAACATACTGCGCAGAACCCTCAAGCTCCCAGACGTCTGGTAGGGATTTTTTTTGTCCATATACCGAGGATAAAATTCCATATGGGAACAATAACGTGCACCTTAACCTTATAGTGCTGCTGTGGTGTGAGAGCTGAACCGTTTTATGAGCTTCTTTTTACCTGTCCAGCCAGAACCACAAGCTTTGACAAAACTTTACAACGACGAGCGGATTTGGAGGCGTGTCCTGTTTCCCCGATTTCAGAGGGCGTGATTGACAGGCGGATTAACCGATCAGGGAGATGAATAGTCTGTTTGTGTCAAAAACAAACATGGCTGTTCACACGTAAAAAAAAGAATCATACTCTTATTTATCTCAGGTAAAGTAAGTTATAGTTTGTCCTGAATGTTATGAGATTTTTTGAGAAACACGTGATACAAATTAGCGACTGCGGTTGGACCGTCTCAAGTTGGGACGGAGGATTTGATCTGGATTCGATCGGAATGTAGAAGGGACTGGCTGATCAGGTAAGAGCTTTCTTTCTGTTTTCTCTTGGAGTCTGGCTCTGTGTCTGGAGGATTCCCCAAATTTCCCCGCGGAGGACAGTTAAGCCTGTGTAAACCTCAGTGTTTTGTATGCAGGCTACAGGTGCGTATAGTGAGTGAATGCTAAGTCCCTGTTGAGCGCATACAGGCGTCTCTCATTAAGATGCGTGGCAGCGCGATGCTTTGTTTATGGTGTGGTCTACCCCTCGGGCTGTTGCTACTTTGCTGACGGCAAGGCAGAGCAGATTACATAAGGCACACGTATCGCGTCGTTTTGATCCGCACCACGACCAAGATCCTTGACCTCAGAGGGAGACAAGGGGTAAATGTGCTGAGCTTGTGGGTTTGTAATCAACCGAGGCATCTCCCATTTATGTTGTTTTGATTTGAATCGTAATTGTGCCTTTTACCCTGACATTTGGATGACAGTGATAACGTACCTGAATACTGAACACTTTCCTCCTTCACTATCCTTTATGTGTACGTAATAGTCTTATTTATTTCATTTTTCTTGCCATATTTTATTCCCTAGTGAGCACTGACTTTGTTGTATTGTTAAGTATAATTTTTAAGCACTTAAAGATGCCTTATGTAACTTTTCCGGGGGTTTGCTGTTTGACACCTGTCTCCAAAACATGCATTCTGACTGTGGGTGGGCTCTCTTTTCCATAGATCTGACTCGTAACTTGACCTGATGGCATTACGTGCTTGTGTGCAAGGAGATAGAGGAGATAGATGACACCTGAATGGAGATTAATATGTGGCAGATTCCCCACCAGAAAAGTTGCATAATGCACCTTTAAACATCTGTATTATTCAAAATGCTCAAATTGCAGCTAACGTGCAGATTGGTAAATTGTCATTACTTGTCATACAAACTAGGGCTACGCTATATACACATTTCACAGCAACCAAGACCAGACCTGGTTTTTACAGTAAAAAAGCCACGTTGTCCAAAGTAATAGTTAATTGATACTTTACAGCCAGCCAATGACATCAACATTCCCTGGGGGTGTGATGCTAACTGTAAGCATTGCTCTGTCTGATGCTTTGTTAGACTTTAATCGGAGCTTTATTTTACCACAATCTGACCATAAAGAACTGACTTAGCTGGATCTACAACAGGTGAGGTGCTGGTAAACAAGTCTCTCACACATAAAAGTACAGTCACAAGTGATAGTCTATCCAGCGCTAGACAGTAGTTGTTCGGTCAGTCACTCTCATCTTTTGTATTGAAAATCAAACACCTCAACAGGATCATGAGTTTTCAGACCTTGAAACTTATTGTCAGTGTTTGCTAATGTGTGTATTGTGTGTCCATGGTAACTGCAGAACATTCCACCATAGAGATACATGTAGAACACCCCCAGCGTGATGTCACAGTGTGTCCGTGTGTGTGTGTGTGCGTGCATGCGTGTCCGTGTGTGTGTGTGTGAGAGAGAGAGAGTAGTCTGTCTGTGAACCTGTGGGGCTGGTATTGATTGTTGCTTCTTGATGAAACCCCTCGCCCTCCAATCACTGAGTCACTGAGCGGCGTGTCGTTGTGTGCAGCGTGTTTACTCTCTGCAGGCTGCTTCCTTCAATCAGGCCCGGGCCAACGAGGCAACATTTTACATGCTCCGTCTTTACAAACATCACACTTAAAAGCACTGCCACGTGGGAAGTTCATTCATTGTTTCACAGCGGTGCCTAATGCTAATGTTATAGACTATTGGAAAAGATTTTTACCCCAAAACAATCCATGAACTTCAGAGTAATTAAAAATGACCACTGTTGCCATAGCAACAAATACATCTTTTGAATGGTGAAATGTACTTTAAGTGGGCTTCTATAATAACCTGGCTCACATCACATTGATATGTGTTGAACACTGGATTGAGTTATACATATCAATCTGTTTAGGAGCTTTACCTTTGACCTCCAAACAACAACGCTGCTCTGTGATTGGTCCGCCTCCCAGCGGCCAGAGCACCAGTGGGAGCCTGACAAGAATTCTTGTGAATTTTTAACGAATATCATGAGAATCCAGCTTGCTGCACAAAGGAAGCTAATGCAATGGTTTATTTTTGCATGTGTGTTTAGCCTCAGACATTAAACTTAATTATCTCCTTTAGCTCCAGGCCAAGTTACAGGTCAAATCAGTGGCAAAACAAACCCACACAGTAATGCATATAATAAATATATGACATATACATTCAGTGGAACACTCCAGACGAGCAGCATTTCTAAACAGTTACCTAAAACAGTTACACAGTGCAGCTTTAATCATTGTTAGTATATTATAGGTAAACAAACATGAGCTGCCTTCACCTGAGCTCAGCCGTCAGCCTTATTTACACAGACCTGTCTGAGAGACGCCACAAACATAAATATACCTTTAGAATTGTTATGTGTGTGTCAGCCCTGAAAAGAGAGGAGAGAGGACGAGGAAGAGGAGAACAGAGGGGACAGGAGAGAGGGAAGAGAAGAGATAAAGAGGGAGACGAGAGGGGGGGAGCAGAGAAGAGAGATGAGAAAGAGGGGAGCGAGAGGGAGAAAGAGATAGGAGGAGAGGGGAGAAAGGGGGAGAGAGAGAGAGGAGAGAGGAGGGAGGTGAGATAGGAGAGAGATAGATAGAACGAGGGGTAGGAGAGAGAGGGGAGAGATGAGGCCGGAGAAGAGAGAGGAGAAAGGGGGAGAGAGAGATAGAAGAAAAAGGGAGATGTGAGGAGAGAGGGTGAAGAGAGAGCGGAGGAGAGGTGAGACGGCACAAACACAAATATAGCTCTATAATTGTTGTGTGTGTCAGTTCTGAAGAGGTAACACAACCTGCAACGCCAATTACCCACGCCTCCTCCTCCTCCTCCTCCGGCCGTCCAAGGTTATCCACTAATTACAGACTCAGGGAGAGAGAGAGAGAGGGAGGGAATGAGAGTCATAGAGAGTAAGAGAGGCAGCAAAAAAGTGAGATGGAGATAGAAAGGGGGAGACGGAGGGAGAGAGAAAGAGACGGTCAAAGAGAAAGGGATGAGAGAGAGATAGATCGATTAAGACAATGAAAGAAAGGGAGTGAACAAAACAAGAAATAGAGAGGTGGAGAGAGAGAATAAAGAGAGGGATGGGAGACAGAGAAAGTGCGAGAGAGGTAGATAAAGACAGAAATGGAGAGAGAGGGGGTAAAGGGAAAGGGACAGAGTGAAAGTGGGACAAAGAGAGGAAGAAAGTGAGAAAGGGGATGGAAAGGGAATAGAAGCAAGAGAATGAGAGAGAGAGACAGAAAGAGAGAGGAGGGCGAGATGGGGTGAGTAGGACAATGAAAGAGAGGGAGTGAACAAAACAAGAAAGAGAGAGAGGGATAGAGAGAAGAAAGAGGGATGGGAGACAGAGAAAGAGAGCGAGAGAAGCAGAGAAAGACAGAGATAGGAGAGAGTGAGAAAGAAAAAAAAGAGGGAACCGGGAAAGGGGGCAGAGTGAGAGTGGGATGAGGAGAGAGGAAGAAAAAGAGAAAGGGTTATGGAAAGAGACTAGAAGAAAGGGAGAATGAAAGAGAGAGAGAGCGGCAGAGAAAGACAAAGATGGAAAGAGAAGGGGGAAAGGGGGCAAAGTGAGAATGGGATAAAGAGAGAAGAAGAAAGAGTGAAAGGGGGATAGAAAGAGACTAGAAGAAAGAGAGAATGAGAGAGAGGGGGGTGAGACAGAGTAGGACAATGAAAGAGAGAGAGTAAACTAAATAAGGAAGAGAGGGGAAAGAGAGAGAAAGAGAGAGAGAGGGAGGTGAGACAGAGTAGGACAATGAAAGAAATGGAGTGAACAAAATAAGAAAGAGAGAGAGAGATGGAGAGAGAGAGAATAAAGAGAGGGACAGGAGACAGAGAAAGAAAGAGAGGGGGAAAGAGAGAGGGGGGCCGAGTGAGAGTGGGATGAGGAGAGAGTGAGAAAGAGAGTAAGGGGGATGGAAAGAGACTAGAAGAAAGAGAGAATGAGAGAGAGGGGGGTGAGACAGAGTAGGACAATGAAAGAGAGAGAGTAAACTAAATAAGGAAGAGAGAGAGGGATGGAGAGAGAGAAAAAAGAGAAGGATGGGAGACAGAGATAGAGAGAGAGGGCAGAGTGAGAGTGGGATGAAGAGAGAGTGAGGGAGTCCAATATACTAATTAACTCTCTCTCTCTTTCTGGAGGCCACAGCGCGGGTCACTACTCCCCCCGACATCTTGACCAATTACCAGGTCTAAAGTGAAGCTGGTTCAAATCTGATGCTTGTGCCGTAACATCGTTAGAGCTCGTTTTAGCTTCAAGTGTCGGAGGCGGCGATTCTTACGGCACAGATCTGAGACCACGCGGATATTTGAGTCGGAATGATGAGCGTCGCCGTAGCGATCGCACAAGTGTAATGACTCATATATAGAGGTATCACTGTCGTCTGCCGCAATTTAGCACTTGGCTGAGGTCAGGGGGGCAGAGGGGCCTGACAGCTGCGCAGAGAAACAAGCCGAGATGAGAAAAGAGAGAGGGAGGAGAAAAGAGAGGAGACAGAAGGAGGAGAAAAGAGAGGAGAGGGAAGGGAGAAGAGAGAGAGGGAGAGGGAGGAGAAAAGAGAGGAGACAGAAGGAGAAAAGAGAGGAGAGTGAAGGGAGAAGAGAGAGAGGGAGAGGGAGGAGAAAAGAGAGGAGACAGAAGGAGAAAAGAGAGGAGAGTGAAGGGAGAAGAGAGAGGAGGGAGAGGAGGAGAAAAGAGAGGAGAGGGAGGGGAGAAGAGAGAGAGGAAGAGGGAGGAGAAAAGAGAGGAGAGAGAGGAAGGAGAAAAAAGAGGAGAGAGAGGGAGGGGAGAAGAAAAGAGAGAGAGGGAGGGGAGAAGAGAGAGAGGGAGAGGGAGGAGAAAAGAGATTAGAGGGAGGGAAGAGAAAAGGGAGGAGAAATCAGAGGACAGAGAGGGAATGAATGAGGGAGGAGAGAAGTGAGGGAGACAGAGGGAGGATAAAAGAGAGGAGAAAAGAGAGAAGAGAATGGGAGGAAAAAAGAGAAGAGAGAGAGGGAAGAGAAAAGAGAGGAGAGAGAGGGGGAGGGAGGGAATTGGGAGGAGAGATGAGAGGAGAGAGAGGGGGGAGGGAGGGAAAAGGAGGAGAACACAGAGGAGAGAGAGGGAGGGAAGGGAGAGAAAGAGGGAGGAGAAAAGAGAGGGAGAGGAGGGAGGGGAGAAGAGAGGAGCGAGAGTGAGATTTTATTACAGAAGAGGCACCCTGCAGTCACTCAAGAGATCTGGGGATGATAGTCATTAAATCTCCCTCCGACAGTGTTGAGTCTCTGTTCTTTAAAGCAGCCGTGTGTAAGATTTTGATCAAAAATTTCATAAACTTGACCTCTCTGTGTCCCCAGATATGAGGTAAACATGTTCAAATCAATTATAGCAAATTCTTAATTACAAAAACATTGAACATGATGTTCTATTTATTTGTTGTTTTGGTTCTCAAGACGATTATTTTTAAAGCAGAACGATTCTCTCATATGGGTTCAGTTTCAATGCTGAAATCCAGTTAAATCCAAAATGCCTCTTTCTGATCTGAATCCTCACTGCCTAAACCCCAGCACCTGCAGCCAATCATGAGTCAGTGCTAGTGCAGCCTCTGCAGCTCAGTGAGTGAATTCTGGAGGTTCTTTCACCTGAGGCCTGTCCATATATTGAGAATGAGACAAACTTGTATGTGTCTCTATCTGCAGGTGCGAGGCTGTTGAAGCTTACGCCGCTTCCCGCCCGCACCACTGGTTTAGCAGGGAGCGGGCACTTAGCAACGCTGTCAATCAAACCTGTTGCTAATGCTAGCGGGAGAAACCTTGTGGAAAGAAGGCGCCTGATTTGTCTGTTATTAACGTTCATATCTTGATTTACAGACAAAATAGCCAAATTAAAACATAGTAGAGCGGGTTAAAACGAACATTTTAAGACCAAAATGACGAGCCTGACAGCAGCAGTTACAGAGAGAGGGGCCACAGTTTTTCAATAGAAAGTGAATTGCAGGTGGAGCCGGAAGCGCACCCATGCTCACCTCCTATTTTGAACGTGACGTCTAGCAGGTTAGCTATGCCCTTTTATATATACAGTCTACGGGCAAAACGCATTCGCACAAAAAACGTGGTTAATTTGACAGAATTCAAGTTTCCTTTGTCACAGAACCCTCCATGTTTATCCATATGTGCTTGGAATGTAGAGCACAAATGAACCTTCAGTCACTGTATTGCATTAGTACAGTTACAAAGGAGCTCACAGCACAATGCACCGGCTCTATTGTGAAAGGCGCTGGACCTGTCTCTTCCCCTCTGCTTCCTCTCCCCCCGCCCCGCATCTTGTCCCTCTGCCTTTGTGGTGCGGTCGTTAAAGTTTGATTGCGATAGTGTCCCAAAATAGATCGCGTTGTGTTGTCCTGTGTGACTTTGGACCCCGGCTCCTTCTCCCCTCTCAGCATGCGTGTGACAGTGGAGCTCCAGAATTAGCAGGTCTGTGCCCCTTTAATTAAAGACCAGCGGCGGCAGAGAGAGACCTGTGAAACAAGAACAGATTTTCAATTATTTATCGACGAGAGGCACAAAGTACACCTCAGACTGTACAAACATGTGAGGAGCGTCCACTGCTGCTGGCAAGTCCTAATGCCGTTTTGATCCTGTCTCTGATGTGTTTGTTGAAGATAGAACATTCTAGAATACATTCCCGACCAAGAGTGTACCAAGTAATTAAAGAGGGGGTATTTTACTTCTGTGGGGTATTAACTGCTAACACATAACAGATTTAGATCAGCATGTTTCTTTTTATTGTTTTGAAAATGCTATATTCGCCAAAAACAACATATTAACATGTTTTATAAGTTTCACCTTTGTTTTTTGGCGCTTTGAGTTCCCTTTCCCTTTGCTCTCCGCGCTAAGTCACTCCCTCTTCAGAGCACCATCACATTACAATTGGAGCGCATCCCGCTAATGAAACTACTGCGCGTCGCATCAGGTTTGTGAAGTTGTATTGTTTTGCTTTTGTAAATGTATGGAGACTTGTGGTGTGAGAACGTGGGAAAAAGGCAAGTGGCATGAAAAACAGCACCAAAAAAAAACAAAAAAAAAACATTTATTCATATTTAGAGATAGGCCAGTTTATCACTTCACTTTTTTGCATATGGCCTTAAAGCTCCATATTTTGGGTGACACTATTTGATCAGGGAACAGTATAACATGGTAGTAAGCTCCAAAAAGTCAATTTTGCGTAAAACCTGCTCTTTAACATGATGAGAAAATGACAGAATGAGGCAAGTGGCATGAAAAACAGCACCAAAAAAAAACAAAAAAAAAACATTTATTCATATTTAGAGATAGGCCAGTTTATCACTTCACTTTTTTGCATGGTCTTAAAGCTCCATATTTTGGGTGACACTTTTGACACTGCTTCTCTGACATGTATTTATTCAAATTATAATGTTTTGATGCTCATACCTTTAAATAACGTATAGTGTTATTGTGAGCAGGGTCAGCTTTCCACAGATCTGACCCGTACCTTGACCTGGTGCTGTTTTATGCGTGTCTCGGTGGAGATGGATATGTTTAAAGTCATAATGTTGACCATTCCAAGCAAAGCAGTTCAATCTCTATGGAGACAAGCCAGTGGCAGGGCCTCCACCAGAAAAGTTGCACTGTGTAACTTTAAGATATTTTTTTTGTTGGGTAAAGCAGTGGGCAGTAACATTATAGTCGTTTAAAATTATATAGTTTGGGGTAAATTATCTAACAAAGTAACTAACTATGAGATTATACTGTTGTCTGCCGTGTAGTCTTTGAATTTCAAATGTGTGAGAACAATTTATAAGTCACAAATTAGTTAAAGAAATAATGAAAAATTGACTTTAATCAAAAATAAAATAATATCTGGAAACGTAGTACCATTAGTAGTACCATTGTAGAGATGGAAGAGCCTATATAAGACACTTCCATAACAGTGTTTGTGCACAATATGTTTTGAAAAAGCATTTATACAATTTGGAATGACTTTTCCATTCAGACTAAGGCAATCTGTTTAGTTTTTACATTTCAAGGATTGCAGCACACAGTCACTCAACCTGAGGACTTTAGCAGCCCTCTCTCCAAGAAAAAAATCACTTTATTTCTGCTCGCTCTCCTTTCTCCTTCCTCTTGTTTCCATGGCAACGTGACAAGGAATGAAGGACAAGCCACTGGTTTTGCACGTTTCCAAACACGCTAATGAAAAAGCTCCAGGACCCAAAATAAAATATAGCACAGAATTACATACATCCTGAGCGTACTTTTAAGACTGGTTGGTAATTTACTATAGCTCAGGAATTTTTTGTCTTTATCTGTGTTTTAATCTGAGACAAACATTAATAAAACAAGAACAAATGAACAAATAGTTTATAAAGAGTAATTCAGACTTAAGAACTAAGGTTAAGGTTAAGATACACTGTTTTGTCCCCGTAGGGAACTTTGTCCTCTGCATTTGTCCCATCCCTGAATACCACTGGGACTTCTCCAAATCTTCAGCTAGTCTATCGTCATTGAGAGAAGCTGGTCGAGGTCCCATCCAGAAAAGTTACATAGTGCACCTTTAATTCACATTGTATAAAAAACAACTTAAAGAGCCTGCACACATTTCTTCCATGTATTTGAGCGTAACATGTTTTGCACCAGTACAGATATATTGTATAAGGTCAAAATATGTCCACAGTGTTGTATCAGGAAGAGCGCAATTAGCATGCTAGTTGTTGTTAGCTATACCGTGACGGCAAATCTCTGCACCGGTCTCTGAAAGTTGTGAAAAGCTCTTAAAAACTCATCATGGTGAATAATTAGGATGCTCGAAATGCATCAGGTAAGTGAGAAATAACTTTGGACCACTGCAAACCGTCTAAAATGAGCAAGTCCTGTTTTTCACGTTTTTCACGAGTAAAAATCAGGTGCAGCGCTTTGAAATGACTCTGTTTTGCATTACTGGTTCGTTGCTGTCTGTGTCTGGGATTGGAATGACTTTTAATACAGGCTCATTTATTGCTTAAAATGATTAAAGTAACTCGATCACCATTTTCTATTTGAGAAGAAATGTCAGAGTGAAAGTAGGTCAGAGATGGAGATGAAACAGAGGAAATGGCATGAACATCAAGTCTGTCTGTAGGTGGTGATAACTGAAGAGACGTACGGCTGCATTTTGGATACACACGCTATCTGAAGGTCTGTGGTTCAATCCCTGTTAATGGCATTGCTTATTGCCCTTGTGTACGTGGGCAAAACACTTCAAAGATCCACTTGAACCTATGGACGTGTAGGCTATTGGTGGCAGAGATAAGATTGATTATTAAAGGCCCACTGTGTAACTTTAACGGTTAAGGGCAGATGGCATATCTGTATGTCTCCTTGGAGATGCTCCATTAAACTTATCATTCTTCCTAGAAACAAGCAGGTGACACCTCCAGGCCAAGTTACACATCAGATCTGTGGAGAGGCGAGCCCCATTACAGTAAGAACGTCTGTTTTCAAGGTATATTAAAGCAACTAAATAAACATCTGTAATTAAATAAATGCATGATATATAACGTTAATGCCATACAGCTGTTGTTGTGTCCTTGGGCAAGGCACTTCACCCACATTGCCTAGTATGAATGTGGGGTGTGTGTGAGTGTTGTGATGGTGGTCGGACGGGCCGATGGCGCAGATTGGGAACCTTGCTTCCGTCATTGTGCCCCATAGATTGTATATATAAAGCAGGGCGCGCTTCTGGCTCCATCGACTCTGGCTCCAATTCACTTTCTACTGAAAAACTGTGGCCCTTCTCTCTGTAACTGCTGCTGTCAGGCTCATCATTTTGGTCTAAAATGTTTGTACTAACCCGCTCTACATAATCCCGGTGTTTTTATTTCGCTATTGTGTCCGTAAATCAAGACATGAACATTAATAACAGACAAATCAGGCGCCTACTTTCCCCGAGGTCATTCTCGCTAACGTTAGCAAGAGGTTTGATTGACAGCAAAATTGCAAAGTTCTATACAAGACTAATGCATTGTTATTATTATATGGAACATTCTAGTCAAAGCAATTACAGAGACAAGTGCCAGAAAAGTCCTAGAGTGCACCTTTAAATATGAAGTTTTTGTGCAAAATAACTTTATTTTTATATCACAGTGTTACGCACAATGGATGTCTGATTGTTTTTAAAAAGAAAATGTAATTAATTAACATGTTAAAATATGAAATACTAAACAAACGTACATTTAACTAGACAGGCCTAAATGATACTGTTATATTAGCACTTTGTCAGATCAGAGTCTGTCTCACATCCTGCAGACCTTTAGCGTTAGCAGCTAGGATAAATGTTACTACGTGTTGTAACTACATTAGCGAGAGCGACGTGCTGCTAATGGCATTGCTTTAAGTCGGCCTGTGGCAAAGATCAATAGTGCCTCATCAAACAGGGACATTTCTATCTGCGCCGCGCCTCACCTTGACATTCGGAGCTTAAAGTTCATTGGCCGGTTCAAAACCGCGACGGAGGGATGTGTTGCCATCAGAAAACGTTGACGCAGCACTTGTTCCTGCCGTAATTCAGGATCACTCCACGTCGCTCCGTGAAATCGATACGAAGGCGGGATAAAAAAGCTCGGCAGTCGGCGCGAGCCCGTACGTCACGCTGTTGACGCACACTGACAGGCGAGCCGCGGGCTACGCTACATTTACTGCAGCTGTTTGATCCTCTTTCAGAGATAATGTGGGTTAAAAGATGAGTTTGAGCGGACGGGTTGAATATCCTCACCATCAAAGCAGTTCTATTGTATGACGAGAAGCGCTGCCAGACAAGAACACACGAAGGCCCATGTGAGGTCACAGGGCCCATGTTACGCTGTTTTCTATGTTATAATGTTGTTTCCTCGTCACAAACAGACCTGGAGTTGTGTTCTGTTTCATGCACACATGTTTAACCCTGCATATTTAGGCTGAGTTGAGTTGTCTCTCAAACAGAAAACACTCTGTTCCACCTTGTGATGTCAAGTGGTAATACAGGAAGTGCTCCACTGTGATCTTAAACTCCATACACCTTCACAAGAATCATTTGAAAAATTTCAGTCCTGGAATTGCTCATTTCTGCTGAACTAAAGGTAAAAGGAGATGTTAACATGACAACTACCGCTTCATGACATCACAAGGTGAAACAGAGCATTTTGAGCTTTGGAGATGTAGACAGACTAATAATAAAGAGTTACTCAAACGTGTGAAACAAACCACAACTCCAGGTCTGTTTTTGATGAGGTAACATTCTAACATGGCTTAAAGCTCACAAGAGTCAATTTTGTGTAATATAGAACCTTTAAACAACAGGATTATTTTGTAATGAGATTTAACATAGAACCTTATTGATCTTGCAGTGGAAAAATAACTTAATCATAGTTGTTTTTTTGTTTTTTTTCCACAAGAAGGAATGCAATGGAATCATAGATACAAAAATGATAAAATATTTATCAGTAACGACATTAATGCAATGGAATGGAACGTAACAAAGTACTGTACTTAAGTATACATTTTAGGTATCTGTACTTAAGTACATTTTAAAGTTGTTGCTTTTTACTTTTACTTCACTACATTTGAGAGTAGGTATCTGTACTTTCTACTCCACTACACTTTTGAACAGAATTGAAAAGTAAAAGTCTGTTTTATTATTGTTTGAGACCTGATGTAAAGGCTGAGGGTTTATTTTTATCATGTTCATAGTTTGATCAAACAAAAATATACAAATAAAAACAGCTATAAAAAAATCAGTTCCATTGTTTCTGTTCAAATCTTTATCAAAATCAACACATTTGAAGCTTTATAAGACGTCAAAATCTGTGCCAAATACTTTTACATTTTTAGAGGGGTAATTTAATACTTTTACTTAAGTAGCAAAATTAAGTACTTCTTCCACTACTGCAATAATGATGCCCTGGGGCAGACTGACAGAAGTGAGGCTGTGAATCTGTGCCATCGGCCCCTCACACCACATTCACACTATGCAATGTGGGTGAAGTGCTTTGCCTAAGGACACAACAGCAGTTTGAAGATGAACTCTGTAACTTTTCTTGTGGGTGATCTGGAAGCTGTGCCTGGGATGTTCCACAGTATGACAATAAAATTTCTTTCTGCTCACAGTAAGAAAGATATTTTTAGCAATGAAAACACGTGAAATTGTATACATGCTAAATAGATGAGTGTAATGCCATACTGTGAAACATTCCAGGCAGATAATATCTTTGGAGACAATCATATGTCACTGCCAGACAACCACACAGAAGAGAATGAAAGTGGAGCGGTTCTAAAGGTCTATTTGAGGAGATTAAACAAGCTTTTGTTTGGGGAGATCATAATGTGTTTTCATGACCTGATTTCATGGAGCTGTTTTGTTCCACATTTGTACAGAGTGTAATTGAAATATCCATGCAACTCTGAATATAATGAGGACACATTTATGTTGAGGGAACTGATTTGTTTATTTAGATTAGTTAAACAAATGTCTCAGTAAGAAATGTAGAATATATATATTTTTACAAAATGTCAAAAGTTGTATTGAAGCTATTTAGCAACAAAACTACACTTAGAGTTAAAAAAGAATATTTTCTTCATCATTTTGGTTGTTTTTTATTACACTGAAAAAAAAACCATGTGTTCTTACTCTCAGCGGGCTTGAATCTCTATCAACCTGACTCTTATTTGGCCTGGGGGAGGTCCTCCTCCTGCTTGTTTCCATGGTAATGTTGTTTCTCTGGCTACCTTTTCAGTGTGGCAAAAAAGTATCTATCTCCATGGAGAATGTTCCGAAGTATGGTTTTAATATTCTATTTCCATAGAATCATGATTTTTATTTTAATTTTTTTTTTCCATTTGCGTGTTGTTTGTATGTTTCATGAATTGTGTTTAGTAAATCCACTCCTTTGAGAACTAAAAAAACAGGCAATTTAGAATTTCCCAAGATTGTTACATCACAGATAAAAGTCTGGTGGACTCCATAAATCAAAATCTGATATTTCTGCAGTTCATCGCATTCATTACAACTGCACACTTAAATTGATATGTTGGGGCATGTTGCTAACCCTAGTTGTTGTGTGATTTTTCAGAAGTAATTCCCTCCGCTGCACGTAGGGGGGGGAGGACCGCCATTATTTTAAGTTCTAAAACATGAAACGCCAACACAAAGGTACTCAAGAGCATGTTTAAAGGGCAGGAACAATACAAATAATGCATTATATGTGTAATGTTCATCTTTGTTGCAGACGTGTGTCCTGGTTTACCTCCTTCCTCCATTTCCAACTATCAGAGGACCCTTTGTTATTCCAGCGCAGTCAGCAGTCTCACTCTTTCTGCGGTTTTTCAGAGGCACTATTAGATCTGAGTAAAATGTTTGTGTTGTCGCGTTGCACAAATCCTTAAAGTGATACTCTGCCTTAAAAAACCCCAACAACCTCCTCACAAAGAACCAAAGTGTATGATAAATGTGTAGTGTCGCCAACAGCTGCTGACAACCAGGGCGCGACGCTAACGACGACAGACACAATAACAGGCTGTTTTAAAACGCTGAAGAAGTTCATTTACTCTTGAAATGAAAACAGGGATAAATAGGTCAACTTTGAAATGATTGTACTGTTCTATGAAAATAATTCCGAGTAAGAGTTCAGGTGGGTTCATGTTTGGATGTTTTCACGTTAGGTTTATTAAAAATCCACTTTACTTCTTTGTCATAGCCCTATAGTGACGACATTAACAATAGTTGTACTTTTGTTTTTTATTGACATAATATTAGTTTACGGTTTTATTTTAAGTATGTTTTGCTGTTGCGTTTCTGCCCTTCACCTGTTTTTCTCCATGGATATGTTATTCCTTAACTTTGGTATGTTCCAGTGTACGGCATTAAATGTATCTATCCTATCTATGTATTCAGTTACAGGTGTATTTATTACTCAGAAATACCTTGGAAATGATTCATTGTTACTGTGTGCGGGGGCTCCTCTCCACAGATCTAACCTGTAAGTTGGTAGGGTGGCATCCTTTGCACCAAAAGCAGTAACATCTCCATGGAGACAAATAGGGACGGACCCTCCAGCACAAAGGTTAAACAGTGCAACTTTAACAGGTGATTGGCAGCTTGTTGTAGGAGAGACCTAGACCCTTCCTCCAGCTCCTCCAGTGGGACCCCAAGGCGTTCCCAGGGGTCCCACCGGAGGAGCTGGAGGAAGTGTCTGGGGTGAGGGAAGTCTAGGAGTCCCTGCTTAGACTGCTGCCCCCACAGACCGGCCCGGGATAAGCGGAATAAGTGATACAGAAGAGAAGATTGTTAATATAATAATAATGCTTTCATCTTATACAGCGCTTTTCCAGACGCTCAAAGTCACTTTATAGTTTGGCGCATTATTCATTCACTCCACACTCGGTGGTGGTGAGCTAATATTGTAGCCGCAGCTGCCCTGGGGGTAGACAAACAGAAGCGAGGCTGCAAATCTGTGCCATCGGCCCCTCCGTCAACCACCAACACATCACATGAGGCAAGATAGGTGAAGTGTCTTGCCTATGGACACAACAGCAGTTTTTGCCACTGGCGCCCCGCTATGACACCTGGTATTCCCAGTGGTCTCTCATCCAAGTGCTAACCAGACCCAACCTTGCTTAGCTTTAGAGATCTGACAAGATCAGGCTTTGACAATGAGGTTTGGCCACACATGAAAAAACAAAATACTTAAATGTGAGGCAAATTTCTCTCAATATCCAGCCTCCTTTCATGTTTTATTTATTAATACAATGGGAAGTTCAGTGTTCATATTTCTTGGTTTATTTCTATCAGAACTAGACAAGTGTGCCGGGCTTGTCCTAGAAACTCACCTTGGTTTGTCCCTTGGCTACTGAAAAAAAGCAGTTAGTTGAAGGCCCCACTGCTGCATATGCACTGTGCTACCTGGCATGCACATAAAAGCCCACACGAAGCCTTTGAGTGTCCTCATGAAGAAGCAGGAGAAGCACTTTGAGTCTCACCTTTTATAACATTTACGTTTCTTTGATGACGGTTTGGATCGATAGGACCTGGTCGTAATGAACGGCTAAGCTAGAATGTATTACTGTATTAAACAAGAACAGGTCATATCTTCTAAAGGGTTATCTAAAGGAGATTATTAAGGGAGTCATTTTGAACTGACCAGCGCACATTCGACAGTCAGTCTGGATCATCTGTGCAGCCTCATTAGATTTGAGAATGTTAAAGGCCCTGTACCCCATTTTTTTTCCCATGTATTTGAGCAAAATGTGTCTTGCCCAAGTACGGATATTACATACGCAACTGTTGAGGTCAAAATCTGTCCGCTGTGTGTTGTCTGCATTTAATTAAAGTGTTTTAATTAGAGATAAAGTGTTTTATCGTTCGAAAATTAGGAAGTGTGCGTTAGCATGCTAGTTGTCGTTGACAGCAAACTCCGCTCTGGTCAAAAGCGCTTATAAACTCATTGCGGTGCATAATTAGGCTGCTCTGAATGCATAAGATGAGTGAGGAATAACTATGGACTCCTGCACACTGTTTAAAATGAGCTAGGTCTGTTTTTCACATTTTTAAGACACTAAAACATGGGCGATGGGTGCATTTTGATCCTATGTCCCACACTCATTCACACCAGTGTACTTCAATATTGGAAGATGGGTTAAGTGTCTTGCCCAAGGACACAATGACTGTACTGGAGTTAAAACTGCCTCCTTTTCCCGACGTAGCCTCCAAGTTCAGACCAAATTGGACATTGTCAAAGTGGTCCTGTTGCATTTACTAGTCTGATTTTGAAAGCAGTTTTGGAAAGCCTACGATGGTTGGGTGGAGGGTCCGTCTCCTGCTTGTCCCCATGAAGATGAAAATGCGTTGCCTGGAACGTTCCACAGTAGGGCATTAAATGGATCTGATGCCATTAGATCTTTGGAGAGGCGAGCCAGATCTCTGTAAGAATGCATGTTTTAAATGTATCTTTGAGCAATAAAAACACCAATAATTAGAAAAAAAAATGCAAGATAGATAGGTTTGATGCCATATAAGGCACAGTAATATCTCCATGGAGACAAGAAACATGGCTCCATCAGAAAACTTACACAGTGTACCTTTAAAAATTGAAATAGACATTTCAGAGCTTTAAACCACGTTATAGTTGTTTTCCCTCACCATTTACTCTCCCAAAGTTGCATTTAGAGTGATTCGTGCATGTTTGAGCACGATCTTTAATTGCTTATTTCCGAGACACCATATTGCTGATCAATCGCTGTTTTCATCGCCACCGGTACACGTCCACTGTGACGAACTTACTTCGTTCTACAGTTTTATTTTCTTCATCGGTGATACGCGCAGGATTTGGCAGCGCTGTGTAGTCATTTACGTACTGCTGCTCGCTAGTGTGATCTGAAGCTATCTATCGAAGGTGTCAATCCTTTGTTGTGATGACGTTTGCGGCTGAAGTCAGCTGACTTGTTTCTTTTATTAGGTTGTTTGAGATGAATAATGTGATTTAAAATGTGCAAATTCTAACATAATGATCCGCAGATGTCAGCGATTATAACTATAGAGCAGACACAAGCACAGTAGGTCTGCTTTAAGACACTGTATGTTCACTTGATTATTTACCTCCTAGCAACATGCATGTTTTTTTAGGTCCAACTGAATGTAGACGGTGTTTGGTAGAGGACAAGGAACACCTCACCTAATAATTTTAAGACACAAATGCTTAAGGTTTTGTACAAAAGCAAATATTGTATAGTTCATTCCATACATAATTATTTCAAGGAGCAGACAAGTCTTGTTTGAGAAAGTGATGCTTTATAAGAACACACATTTAATTACCTCTGAAGTGAAATGTGTGATTAACATTGTAATTAATTGTTCTGAGACTAAGTTAGCTAACACGTCAGTATAATGAAATGGGGAGAAAGTGACAACCTCCTGCCGTCAACATCAGGTTTAAAAAAGCATCAAGTCTGTCTACTTAGTTTGGATCTTTTGAATTGTTTTTCACTGTATTTACATTATAAGGAATGCACTATGTAACTTACAATAGGGGGTCTGCAACATGCTTGTTTTGCCTGAATGTTCCACAGTATTGCGTTAAATATATTTACTTTGCATTTATTAAATTACAGATGTTTATTCAATTCAATTTTATATAGCACATTTAAAATGCAACGTAAGCTGCCCAAAATACTTCACACAAAAGTCAACAAAACAGATATACAGAAAATATGACATAGAACAATAAAACAATAAAACACCACGATATCCTGTCTAGGTCATAGACTATATATACATATAAATGGACATAGCTAACGCGCTAGCTACCACTTTTCAAATAGGAAGTGAGCATGGGCGCACATCCGGCTCCATCGACTCTGCAACTGCTGCAGTGAGCCCTGCCATTTTGGTCTTAAAATGTTCGTATTAACCCTATAGCGTCGGATGCTATCGTCGCCGATAGATTCGCGGGTGCGGCCCTTCCATTACTGTAACTCTGCAACCAATTGTGCCATCATGTAAATTCATCGGCATCTCAAAGCAGAGGCATAGGGCTCTTTAAATATGTTACTGTCATTACGGGAATGTGCTTTCGTTGTCCCTCGCAGATGACCAATCAGAGCGCAGGTGTGTCCCTCGCAATGACCAATCAGAGCGCAGGTGTTGCTGGGATCCTCCCAATGCTGAGGCGGCGCTCTGGCGACGCTCACACGATAGCATCCGACGCAATGGGGTTAACCTGCTCTAGATGATCCTGATATTTTTATTTCACTATTTTGTCTGTGAAAAAAGACATGAACATTAATAACAGACAAATCAGTTGCCTCTTTCCCCAAGGCTGCGCTAGCGGGAGCAGCCTTGGGGAAAGAGGTTGCTAAATGCACGCTCCATGCTAGAATACCAGTGCGGGCAGGAAGGGGTGTGACCTTCAACAACCTCGCTCCGGATTGGCTCTTTGGTTGCTATGATACTTGCAGTAGGAATTCCATATAGCCTCTCTCTCCCTAGCGAGCCTCAGTGAGCTTCATTTGACTGGAGCCGAACGCTGTGGGTGACGTCACACTCACTTAGTCCACTTCTTTATACAGTCTGTGGTCTAGCTAGAATTAAATGCCAAATGTGTATGTATTGATTTATGTATTTATTTAAAAGAAATACATGCTTTCTTACTGTGAGTGTGGTCACCTCTCCACAGATCTGACATGTAACTTGGCCTGGCAGAGAGAGTTCAATTTCAAACTGTAGAAGAATCTAGGCAAAGCAATGCAATCTCTATGGATACAGATGAGGACCCTCCGCCGGAAAAGTTACACAGTGCATCATTAACATAAGTAAATGAATGATACGTTTTAAGATTACGAAATACAAGTACTTTAAATGGTTAAAAGTGCAGAGTATACTTCAAAGCTTGCACTGTGGTAATGCATTATGAAGCTAGCTCATTTCCTCCTCTGGATCTGGCTTTCATCATGGCTCTTTAAAGACTAAATGAACAGGCCTCTCACAGAAATCACACGTTTTAATGGAGGATCACTTCACCTGAAAGAAGTTGAAAGAATCGCGTCCCTCCTCAAATGAAGCCTTCAAACTGAATCATCCAATTATGTACAGCCGTCCCTCTCTCTGCCATTTGTACCAAAATGTTTTATCAGGGCGTGGCTTCAGGTAAGAGCCCTTAAAAGCCCCTGACCAATTTTTCCCATTATTTGAGCAAAATTAGTCTCACCTCAGTAGATACAGTATATTGAAGAAGCAGCTCTGGAGGTCAAAGTAAGTAATGGTTAATTATAGTTTCATTTTCAATTTTGGTGCTCTGAGTCCCCCCTTCCTTTCGAGGGGGGGGGGGTCAGAGAGATTGCAAGATTACTCAAAAAAAAAAAAAAAAAAAATTAGACAGCAAAAGATGTCAAAGATCAGCTATTGAAATTGAAAGTAAGAGGGCAAACTAAAGATCCTTAAAAGCACAGACCTCTCACTTTTTCTTTAATAAGTGAGTAGTATAGAGTATGTGTTGTATGTCCAGGTAAAAGTTATTAAGTTAAGGTCAATATATTACGTTGACTTAAAGGGCCCATATTACGCTATTTTCTGATCTATGTTATAATGTTTCCTCATCACAAACAGACCTGGAGTTGTTTTTTTGTTTCTTTCACACGTTTAACACACAAACTCTGCATATTTAGGCTGAGTTCTTCTCTCAAACAGAAAACACTCTGTTCCACCTTGTGATGTCATGTGGTAATACAGGAAGTGCTCCACTGTGTGTTTTTAAACTTCATACACCTTCACTAGAATCATTTGGATGATTTCAGCCCTGGAATTGCCAATCTCTACAGAACTAAAGGTAAAAGGAGCTGTTAACTTGAAAACTACCGCTTCATGACATCACAAGGTGGAACAGAGCAGTTTTAGCTTTAGAGATGTAGACAGACTAATAATAAAAGATTACTCAAACATGTGTGAATGAAACAAAACACAACTCCAGGTATGTTTTTGAGGAGGTAAGAACATTATAACATGACTTAAAGCTCACAAGAGTCAGTTTTGTATAATATAGGACCTTTAAATAAGCAGTAGACTTTGGTGCACCCAAATCATTTTCTGGTGAAGAAAATGTCAAATTTTAGGCGCAGAGGTGCACCCAACATCATTAGCCTGGAGCCCTGATGTGTCAAATAAGCTAAAATTTACGCAATATCTCAACCACATACTCAATCATGACAATTGGTTTTTCACTTTAGAAGAGTAAAAATATAATTGGTTCCAACATGATTTGAATCCTTGTCGTCGTTTCTCTTTGGTTGAGCTGTGGCTTCTTATAGTAAACCTCGTGAGCCTTTGAGCTGTGTGGTGAGCGGTGTCAGACTGAGTAGAGCGCTGCTTTGATTGTGGAGCCTCAGACAGACAGCTGGGAGAATTCACCCTGACGTGGGTTTGGTGCAGCCCATTCAAAGTCAATGGGAGATGTGTCTGCGCTGGTAATGCGTGGGACTAACAGGGTCTTTCATGGTGCGTGTCGCCGCAGGTTTTAGCTTTGTTAGGTCAAATCAATTATTTTTTGCAGAATTCAAGTCTAGGGCAAGTTTCATCTAATTCGAAGCTATATTCCGGTTTTAGTTTGCATCCATTTACATCAAAAGGTATAATTTCCAAGGCTGTTTTCTCAAAATGTATTTTTCTCCCTTAGTAACATAATTATCATAACTTAAAATAACACCTACATACATCAAACTTTCCAATCTTGTTTAATGCAATTTTGGCGGATCAAAGTATTTGTTGAAGTGAAATTTGAATTTGTATGCCATCAGTAAGATCAAGTACTCAAATACTAAATATGTATGTAAATAAATCATACAAATAATACACTGACTTAAACAGCAGTAGGTATTAGAGAGCTGGGATTGAACCTCTGACTCCCCCACCTGTCATCTGGTTTAGTTCTTACGAAATGATATAATCCCCATAAATTTATTCCTAATCCACCTGGTTAAATCCTGATTTAGACCTAGTTTAACAACATCCGTCCATGCATTTTCTTCCACTTATCTGGGGCCGGGTTGCGGGTGCAGCAGTCTAAGAAGGGACTCCCAGACTTCCCTCACCCCAGACATTTCCTCCAGCTCCTCCGGTGGGACCCCAAGGTGTTCCCAGGCCAAGAGAGAATCCCTCCAGTGTGCCCCAGATCTTTCCCGGGGTCTTGCCCGGAACACATCCCCAGGGAGTCGTCCAGGAAGCATCCAGAACAGATGCCGAGCCACCTCACCTGTCTCCTTTTGATATGGAGGAGCAGCGGCTTTACTCTGAGCTCTTTTCATGTGACTGATTTCCTCACCCTGTCTCTAAAGGAGCGCCCAACCACCCTGCGGACGAAACTCATTTCAACTGGTTATATCTGTGATCTTGTCCATTTGGTCATTACCCAAACATCATGATCATAGGTGAGAACAGGAACAGAGATCTAAACCAGGACTAAACCAGGTCTAAACCAAGGACCATAGGTGTGAGTAGGAACGTAGATTGACTGGTAAATCTAGAGCTTTGCCATTCGACTCAGCTCCTTCTTTACCACAGCAGTGCGATAAAGCGTCTGCAGTGATGCGACCACCTGTCAGTCTCACGCTCCATCCTTACCTCACTCGTGAACAAAACTCAGAGACACTTGAACTCCTCCACGTGAGGTTTAACATACATATTTAATTCAACAAAAGTTTTCACATTAGAATTTAACATTGAACTGTCTTGTAAATAAAACTTGCAGTATAGTCATTGTTTTGTCATTGTTTAGCTGCTGTTTTGCCTCATTTTAGTGGCCATTCATACACCCCATCCAAATATTGACTGAATTTAGAACCAAACCTGGACTAGATTAGGACTAAACCCAGGCCCTAACCACATCTACAGCAGGACAAGCCCCAGACAAGTGTGGAGTCAATCAAACATAGCACATCTGAAGTCAAATATTGAGATGGTTAAGCAATCCACAGCAGCCTAGAGGATATGTTCAAATGAACACATTTCCTTGAACAGTACAAAGAAACCCCTTGGCCAGGCGATGATAAAGAATAGATGAGACGCGTGATAATGGGGAGGGATCCAGTTTCACCCCAAAAGATGAAAGGCGATAGTTTAACATGAGTGACATCACAGAGGGAGGCAGTTACATCAGCAGCTTCAAACAGGCTTAAAAATACCACGTACGAAAGGACCACTGCAGCCTGGTCTCTCTGAGTAAAGGTCTGAATGAACGGAACCCTCAAAAGCATTTATCACTATTACAATGTGGATGTAAGGCACAGTACCACTTGCCAGAACCAATACTTTACAAAGACGTGGGCCTGGAACCGTCTCCTCTTCCAGTTAGGCGTGATTGACAAGAGAATTAACCGATCAGAAAAACACGTGGTCCATTCGTGTCAAAACAAACATGGCGGCTTCTGAATAGATAAAAAGTAACGCACAGGACTGAGAAACAGCATGGATTTCTGCAGAAACAACAAGCGAAGCACCAAAATCTTATATAGGTAAAAGAAGTTCTTTGTTCTGAATGATACGAGAATTTTCGAGAAATGTCTTTCACATTTAACAGAGCAGCTGTGGCTGGACTGTCCCACACTCTATGGTCTGATTCCATGTAGGAGGGACTGCCTGGTCAGTGGTGCAGTGGTGATCAGGCAAGCTACCACTGCTTTTTGTAGTAGTGCTGTGGAAGTAAACTGAAGTTGCCTTTCGGTTATTTTAAAACTTAAAGGCCCTAAATAATGCAAAATTGACTCTTGTGCGATTCAAGCCATGTTTGAAGGTTGTTATCGCTTCAAAAACATACCCAAAGTTGTGTTTTGTTTCATTCACCCATGTTCGAGTAATCCTTTATTATTAATCTGTCTACCTCTCCAAAGCTCCAAATGCTCTGTTCCACCTTGTGATGTCATGTCGTGGTAGTTTTCAAGTTAACAGCCTTTTGTTCAGTAGACAACTGAGTGTTTTCTGTTTGAAGAAGGACTCTAAATATGTAGGATTTGTGTGTTAAACATGTGTGAATGAAACAAAACACAACTCTGGGTATGTTGTGTAATATGGGTATGTAAAACGGACCCTTTAAATGTGCAGATGTGACATGCTGGGGGTGGGGGAGGCAGTATTCTGTATTCCTTTATTGTTGGATGCATTAGTGTCTTGTCTGGGTTGTTGGAGAGAGGCAGTTGTAGCCAGAGAGGGATCAAATAAACTGGAATCAACTCAGACACTCCACAGTCCTGAGAACAGTGAGACGGTCTTAGATCACGCTGCCTCCTGCTGGACAGACGGATCTCACGTGCATTTGAAGTGTTGCACTGAATAAAACATAAAACAGAACAGACTCAATCAGCTGTCACTTTGCTGTACACTCATGGGCTGACAGCACTACATTTCCCATCATGCCTTTGGTCTTTGAGGTCCGTGGAGAGTAGAGGAGCCCGAGGGGTGGCCAGGGTGGCCAGTGCAGTGCAGGTGGGAGCTGGTTAACAGCAGTGGTTCTCAAAATGTGAGTGAGGGTCCAAAAATTGTCACAGATATGTTAGGCCTGCAGAACAGTTTGTGTAGCTGATGTTAAAAGTGAATCGCTTTAATCATAACAAATAGAAGCGGTTTCATGCCAGTGTCATCAGATGAACACAAAACTACACTATAACCAGTGATGGATGAAGTACTCAATTTTGTTACTCAAGTAAAAGAAAGTATCACATGAAAAAAATCTTACTTAAGTAAAAGTATTTGTACTTGTTTAAAAATTTACTTTCAGAGTAAAAAGTTAAACTATTTCAGACAAGTAATTAATTCGTTAAAGTGTTAAATGTAGTGATTTTGATTAAAAATGATTCATATTTTGGTCAACAGTAACAATACAAATTCATTTATTATGAATTCTGTGTATTTTTATTTGTTAGCTCAAAGCTGAAGCTTGAACTCAAAGTCTTTAGTCAGGATGTTACCACGAACATGGTAAGAATAACCCCTCAAATCAGTACTTTTTACTTTTCAGTCCTGTTCAAAAATATAGTGAAGTAGAAAGTACAGATACCTGCTCTTAAATGTAGTGAAGTAAACATTAAAGTAAAAAGTATCCATTTTATAGATATCTAAAAATTCTGCTTAAGTACAGTACCTCACTACTTGTACTTCGTTACATTCCACTACTGGCTATAACCCTTTAATAGGCACTGTTTATTTATCATACTGAAATAATAGTGGGCTAATAGCTGTATAATAAACAACCCAGGCCAAATGGATAATAAAAAAAAATCACCTCTAAAACCCACCAAATACAGGAAACTACACCTGTTTACAGGTAGATTTCCTGAGGGAGGACCCTCAGACCCCCCTGTGCTGGAATACACACTGTGCCTACCATGGTCACTGTAAAATACAATCTCTAAAACTTTGCAAAGGAAATTGGATTAACTAACAATTGCCTGTAATAGTAAAGGTAGCATGCTAATGCGCACTTCCTGATTATTGAACAACAAAATGCTTAATAATTAGATGTAGACATGCAGCGGAGTTATTTTAACTTCAAGAGCTGCTTATACAGAATATCTGAACTGGGGCGAGACACATTTTGCTCAAATACATGGGGAAAATATGTACAAGCCGTGTGAGCGCAGTGGACTTTCTCTTTCTGCTCTAAACACATGGACTCAGCTGTACACGTGTTTCTGGTGTTTATGTAGATGATGACCTCGCTGTCAGCTCTGGCCCTGTCTGAGCTGAGGAAATGTGACAAACGGGACAAAATGAATTCATGACATCTTATTTGGGTAAAACAGTGGTAACAGAGACTTGTAGCTGACCAGTGGTAGAACATAGCCAAGTAAAAGTAGTAAAGTACTATACTTAAGTACAAATTTTAGGTATCTTTACTTGAGTACATTTTTAAGTAGATACTTTTTACTTCACTACATTTGAGAGCCAGTATTTGTACTCTCTACATTTTATTTTTGAACAGGACTGAAAAGTAAAAGTATTTTTCTGAAACCTACTGAAAAGGTTGAGGGGTTTTTTGAACAGACTGAAAAGTAAAAGTATTTTTCTGAAACCTACTGAAAAGGTTGAGGGGTTTATTGTTAACACATTCATAGTTTGAGCAAACAAAAATATACAAATCAAAATAACGGGTAAAAACAAATCAAATCAAAATTCAGCTCAAATCTTTATCAAAATCACATTTGAAGCTTTATTAGATTTCAAAATCTGTGTGAAATACTTTTACTTTTTACTCTTTTAAGTACATTTTTAAACAGATGCTTTAATACTTTTACTTAAGTAGATTTTTTCATATGATACTTTTACTTTCACTTGAGTGTTTTGTTTTTTGTTTTTTTGCTCCAGTAGCTGTACTTTTACTTAACACTTAACTGAGTACTTGTTACACCACTGTAGCTGACTGACTCAATAAATATTGCAGTTGCCAGTCTTAACTTTGGTTTTCGTGATTTTTTTTTTTTTTTTTTACTCTCAAACTGAGTTTGTAGTGAAAGTGGCTGCCTGTAAATTTGTGTGTTTGCCATTTCTAACTGACTGTTTATGGAACACCAATAGGATAAAACGGATGATTTAAAAGGTGCAATGTGGGACTTTTCTGGTAGAGGCTTCATCACCTGCTTGTCTCATGATCTATCTATCTATCTATCTTTCATTCTTTTGCTAAAATATTTGGTTTGTTTTAGTCAACTGCTTGTCTCCATGGGGATTGCTAAGTTTTATGCTATATTGTGGAACATTTGAAGACTTTTTAATGACTACACTTTTAACAGCAATAAATGAAAGATAAATCTTTTTTTTTTACCACTGTGGAAAGCAATAACCTCAACATAGTATTGGATGGGAGACCTCTGGGAATTCCAGGTGTCACAGTGGCGTCAGTGGAAGAAACTGCTGATGTGTCCTTAGGCAAGACACTTCACCTACATTGCTTAGTATGAAAGTGGTGCGTGCGTGTGAGCTGGTGATGGTCGAAGGGGCCGATGGCACAGATCGGCAGCCTGTCTTCTGTCAGCTGTGTCTGCAATTGGTGGGTTTCAGATGACATCACAACATTCTATAGGCCAATAATATGGAGATGGTTCTTGGGTCCAGTCACTGATAGAAATGATCAGGTTCAAAATTTGTGCATTTACCGTTTGGATATTTCATGGTAAAGTGCAGTGTAATCTATAGTAAAAACTGGAACTTGCCCCCATCAGGGAGTATGACATCATCACTTTCTAGAATCTGCAAACCACCAATAGTAGCTCACAGCACCAGCGAGTGTGGAGTGAATGAATAATGCACCGAATTGTAAAAGGACTCTGGGCACCTTATTGTTATTATTATTATTATAGTGACTAGCAGGTGGCAGACCTCTAATTTCGAGACCTAATCTGTTGGCATTGGCTTTGTTGACAACCGAATCCCATATTTTCGCATTTTATCTCAAGAAATCAACATGAAACACACACATAATCTAATCACAAAGACATAAAGAGTTGGTGTTGTGCTGAAAACATGGATATTTTTGGCAATCTTCCTTAATCCCTTGTGTAAATAAGTCCCACAGCTCAGAATAGACAGCACCAGAACGCCGCACAGACGTCACAAGCAGCTACGAGCCCGGTGACATCACAACTCCGGCAGAAAATAGTGCCAGCCTTTATTTTTAATGGCCTCACTGGAGTAGCGACAAAACCGTGAGCTAGCGTTCCTCCTCGCTGTGCATTTTTCTAAATTTGGCAACAAGCAGTGCTCCACAATGCTGCTAAGGGAGCGGTTC